>APFE030202600.1:38179-55595 GCA_000404065.3 Pinus taeda
ATCCTTGTCTCTTCTTGAATACATCTAGCCATCAATTCCTCAAATCCTGGGATGACATTATTATTGAGAAGAGTAGTCCTAAATATATACCATTCAAGTGGCAGTCCTCCAAGAGTTGTGATAGTCATCTCCCTGTCAGTAACTACTTCCCTAATAGATAGGAGATCATTCTTGATCTCAGTGATCCTTAAGAAATATGCTTGCATACTCTCATATTTTCCCTTCTTAATTTCCTTCAGCTTATTTCTAAGGAATAGAACTTGATTTGCATCATTAACTTTAAATAAACTCACTAGTCTATCGTATATTTCCTTGGAGGTTGTCAGCTCGAAAACATAGGCCACCAGGCGCTTGTCGATAGAGTCCCGGATGATCTTCCTTGCTTTGACTTCTCCCTTGGACCACTTGCTTTTCGCAGTAGCGGATGCATTTGATGGAGGCGCAACAGTATTGCCTCTCACAGGTCCAACACTTCATGATCTTCTAAAGTCGGATCGAGAGACATCTTCCATCCGTGATAGTCAGACTTCTCACGGAGCTTGTCTTCGGCGGGGAAGAGTGTTGAGGACCCAATGAAGTTTTCAGGATATCCTTGCCAACCTTCTCTTCAGTGATTGCTCTTGCTCTTGCTCTTGCTTGGGATTTGTCTTCACCTCAGCTCCAATACCATGCTAAGTTATGGTATGTTCTATGCTTAGAGCAGTTTACTTCTTTTCTTCTTATTAGCCACGGATTAGCAATCACATATACATTAAGTAACGTGTAGATAGAACATTAAACGATCAACAAAAAACAAGCCAAGACAAGAGACACAAGATGTGGCGGCTAGCCAGGGACAAACCCCAATGTGGGGAAACCCTTTGATCAAATCTTCTTTTATCTTCAATAGTTCAACAGAGAGAAATAGTACAAAATTAGTATTCTATAATTTTATATCAGCAGCAGCAAACCCTAGATCAGCAAATTCAAACTTGGTCAAACGAGTTGAAATTGACGTCCAATATGCTTGGTCAATTTCCGGTCAACTAGCCCTCGAACAGCCTGAAGAAACATCCCTTGAACAGCCCCAAAAACACAGTCAAATTGTTGTTGACTGAAGTCAACTTGCTACCCAAAACTAGGGTAGTCAACGCTAGTCAAACCTGTGGATGGGTTGCCTCGATTTTTGTGCCAAAATCTGCGCCCTACCTAGGAGAGGCAGCCACACCAAAACCGCACCCTTGATGAGTCAACGCTTGGTCAACGCAGGTCAAAGAGACCTTTAGTAGCTTCTGCGTCCTCCTTTCAGCGTCCTCCTTGCCCTAATGCGTCCTCCTTCCCACGTGTGAGCTGCTCTTTGTATAACCCAAAGCTAAGGAGAGAGAGGGAAGAATGAGTGAGATGAGATGATGAGAAAATGAATCAACCTCTCTTGTATTTATATGATTCACTGGGCATGTGTGCCACACATTTAACTGCTGGCCAACTTTGACAATTTGCCAAGTAAATACAAATAAATTCATATCTCCAAAAATACTTGTTGGAATCGGGTGATCTTTAGATCAATCCTACGCCTCTTGACAAGAGAAATCTAGGAAAAATATCAGTTGCCATAAATAAGGTGACCCATATGGAGTTTGGCCCTAGTTGCCAATTTTAAGAAAAGAAGATATTGATGTCCATCACAAACTATCATATATTCCAAACTATTTAATGATAGTTGACGAAATTGGAGCTTCTCAAGGAAGCTAACTTCCCAACCAAATTAAACATGTATTTTATTTTTAATTTATTTTTATATTTTGTACCTTTTATTATTTGAAACTTGATGAATGCTATTGAGACTGAGCTTGCCTCTCACACTATTGGCTTGAAAAGGTTTGAGGGGAAATCAACCTCAGAGAGTATGGTGATTAGTAATGTTTGAGCTGTATGAATTGAGACTATCAAACCCAAATTATTCATCTGATATCAAAAGCTACACAAATCCCAATATCAAGGTGTCAAGATTCACGAGTGAATCAAACAGAACCAACATAAAACCTAATTATGCAATAAAGTAAAAATAAATGGGCACTAGGACAATACACCATTCAAGAGAAATCAGCGAAAAGGACAACAACCCGAGAGACATAAATAATCCAAAAAGCAAGTGCCCTAGCCCTAGAGAGAGGGCGAGAGATGCAAACACAAGAGGGAGCATGACACCTAATGATGCCTTTAGGAAAATCATTTAATTAAGAATAAATGAATCACTAGAAGATGATAATACAAATGAGAGTGGGCATAGAAATGCCCAACTCAAAGGTAAGGCACCTCCCACAATAAGGGTTTTGAGCTTGTGTACAAGGTGATCCTTAGCAAAATCTACAAATATAATAATGACATTGTTGTCACTCACTGCTTTATAAGGTTATCAAATGCCTAGTGTGCAGAAAAGCAGTGAAGGTTGAAGCCACTTCCCAAGCCACATGAGCTATCAGAGCTTAATCAGACACTCTCCATGCGTAGTGCTCTAAAAGAGCTTTCCAACGGTATATGGAAGTCCAAAAAGGGACTTCATGAGCATGAGATATGGCTTGTTGAAGTCACCCATGGAAAGCCAGAAGACAAAGAGAAGAGACTTAAAGAAAATCGTGAATAGGAGGTCCGAGAGCTAATCTCATCGCATATCGGCCATCCTGCGACCTTGTAGTGTCGCAACCCCGCAGTCCCGCAGTGTCGTGACCACGCAGTGCCGCGCCGCAACCTCGCATTGTCGCGATCCTGCAACTTCACAGTAAATCCCGCATATCAGCGATTGGCATGGCGGAGGGGTTCTAACTTTAAAAACCTTGTAGTATCGCTGATTTGCGATACAATGTTAAATCACCGGGGAGGGGCCAATTCTATTTAACGAAGGAATTCATAAAAAAAACCAAGGCCAGGTGAACCCTTTCTCTCTCCTCCACGTGGCAGTACGAAAGGTGACGTGGCCATACGGGGACACGTGTCACTCAGTTTCAGCATTTTCAAGGGTCCTATAGGGGCATTTTTGGGTGACATGTGTCACCACTCACAGGGTGACACATGGCAGTAATGACGTCACCCCCGGCAGATCGGTGATCACACAGGCTAAGGCAATCCTGCACCTCAGTGTTTCTCGGCCTGCGATTGCGATAAGTGGGGATCCTCCCGGATGCGATATATTATGTGATTGGGCCTATAAAGCTCCCGCATCCAAACAGTCGGCTAGCGTTGTGAAGGAAGGTAAAAGGTCCCCCTCCTCATGGTTGCGATTGCAATATCTTTGGTGGGCCCGATCCCGCAAATCGGTGATCATAAGGGTAAAAGGAAACACCACAGGCAAAACACTATAACCCGCCGGGATTGCGGGATTTTGTGCTACAAAGGAAACAAGCCCCTAAACATAGGCCTGAAGGCCTTAGCGCCCGAGGACTCAGCACTTGGTTGCAGCCACTGGTCATATGAAGGAAATAGCAGAAAGGGGGCTATACCAAAAGGGGCCTAAGGGAAAATCGGAACGCGCCTGTTTCGTGATATTTCAATGATAAAGGCCCGCCCCGAAAGACTTCTTGTTACATCATAAACGCATCCCCAAGCAAACCATGAGCATGATACAGAGCTTTTAAACGCGGATGGGTCAGTAGCTGGGGCATTGAAGGAAGCATGGCGCAGCGGTGAAGCCTCTATGGGGGGGCTCCATAATGACTTAATGGTTCGGCACAGGACTCCACTTAGACGCACAGCAAAAGGACCGTCGAGACAGACATTTACAGTCTACCCACTCCCTACTCCAGAGAATGAGTCATTCATGCAGTAAAGGCAGAAGCGACAGGGAACCAGCTAAACAGCAGAGGGGCGCACGATAACAGAGAAGTGGCTTGACCAGGCCATTCACAAGGACAGCAGAAGGGACACTTCCTCCATAATCCTCTAGTTTATTCATTAGTTCTGCAATTTCCATTTATTTCCAAGAAAGGGAGGAGATCCCTATTGTAATCTTTTTGGGCAACAGTGCCATCGCAAGTCCAGGCAGCTAGTCAATCGGACAGCTGGCCCTGGGCTGAGATATTTTATAAACTGTAATTCCAACTCCCGCTCTTCTTATAAAAAGGGGGAAGCAACACTTTAACAGGGATTGGTTGGTTCCGAAATTTCTCACCCGAGCGGTCTGAATTATGAGATGCCATTTTGGTTCTATTTGCTTAATCCATGGGGACTTGACTGATGTTGTGCCGAATGTTAAGGACTAGTATGTTGGACCTATATTGGATTAATCTCATTTCATAATATGTTTTTCCTCCTCTGAAATGGTGTAATGAGCTATTGGTTACTCTGATTCATGGATTTATCTTGGTTGTTAAATAGAGAACAGCACTTGTGTATTACAGATTTACTTGTGTCATTCAATAGCCTACAATACATGTAGTAAATACAGATTTACTTGTGTTATTGGATTAACCTGCAGTACTTGTTTGAGCATAGATTTACTTATGTTGTAGTATAATCAAGATTTACTTGTGTTATTCACTAGCATACAGTTCCTGTAGAAATTACAGATTTACTGGTGTATTTGGTTAACCTGCAATACCTGGGTTAGCTCAGATTTACTTCTTTTGTGCTCCACTGTTTCTATTACTCCACCTCCTTCCTCTTCCATGTTTCTATTGGAAAATCTTTGCTTAGGATTTTGTGTTGTTTATAACCCTATACTTTGAATTCCGTATTTCCGCTGGAACATTGATGCTTAGGATTATGTTTGTTACATCCCTATGCATCTATTTGCCTCGTTCCTTTCCTCCCCTCCACCATTTCTACAACTTCAGTTTTAAGCTGTCTCATTGTTGTGTTTCGGCCACCATAAGAAGAGGCCATTTCTCTTTGAGATTGCCCCAATATACCCCCAGCTTTTGGATACATGAGTTGGCTTGAAACTACCTCAGTGAAGGCTTATTGAACCAAGCCTATCCTATTACCTTTTTATGTGACAAATGGAGTGCTGAAAACCCCTCACAAATTATCTCTTAACCACTCCTCTCTTTAAGATGTCCTAGGCACTGATCTACAGTCAACCCAAACGATGTCTCTAGGGGGCTTTCTATGTCTCCTGCAGCACTTGTGCTGCTGGTGCGATCTGAAGCAACAACATCTTTCTAGCGTCGTTGTCGAGGAACGGATTAGAATATTTTTCCCTAGGTACGATGAAATTTTACATTTCCTCTGTTAGGTGAGCAAGGGAAGTGTGGGTTGAAGATCTCTCACCTTGGCGACTCCACTGTCAATTTTATGGTAAACATCCTAGCGACTCCACTGTCCATATCTCTGTTTGATCATCCTGGCTTTCAAGCAACCCCATACTCACCCTAATGCTACAGCAGCGGAAAACTTTCCCTACTTTTGAAACTGAAATCACTCATATAGGGAGGTTTTCGAGATGTCCCTTCCTGCATTTTTGGCCAACAAATTTGCCCCACTGGATTTTTCTTCTATCATTGGTTATCCAAATCATGTCCCTTCCTTTCATGAATGGTATACCTATTTGCCTAGATTCAGTGGGAGCACAGATAGAAGGCCTGACCAACACCTCAAAGAATTTCATGAATGCATGGAACAAAAATGTATTTTTCTTGAAGATGTACAAATGAAATTGGTCATGTATTCTTTAGAGGAGGATGCTGGAGTTTGGTTTAAAATGATACCTCGTGGCAACATATCTTCCTTGAAATGTTTTCATACAGCATTCTATCAATATTTCAAAAGATTTTATCCACTGAATGCTCTATTTGAAGATTGTTGCGCATATTTTAATGATGAAGACATTCCCGAGGTTAGTGACCCTGCTGAAGATGTGTGTGAGAATCCATTCCAAGAAGATACCTACTCACATCAAGAAGCTTTGCCAAATGAGCAAGAAAGAGAAGAAGGGAACATCGTCGAGCTGAGAATAAACTCTCAGAGTGCTTATTCAGTCGAGCCCGATGTTTGTCCTTCTCATGATGTATATGACTCTGATGGAGAGTCAAGTGACGCAAAGCCACCACAAGCTCAATCAGGGGAAGTTGAGCAAGAAGAGGAAGCCCATCAGGAAGTCAACGAAGAGCCTCCAGTTTGCAATGCTCATCTTTCGCCTAGAGAACAATACCAAGACCCTCCTGCAAAGCACGATTCATATTAATTAGAGGAGGAAGAGATGGTTGCTGGGGTCAAAAAGGGGTCGTTTACCAGCAAGTGGGGAGAAGGCTCCCAACAACGAAACTTTCAAGAAGAGCCCGAAGTTGAAAGACCAAGCAATGTCTGTGATTACTTATTGCAGAAAGGTCATTGTCGGGAAGTCTTAGTAGGTTCTCCCGTCTCTGTCTCTGGTAGCTCAGAAATTGAAGATTCTACTGCAGATTTCCAATAGGGTTGGCCCGTCAATAAACAGGTAACAAATGATCAACAACAAGCTTTTCTCGAAAAATCTAAGGTTGAGGAGCTGAAAGGCATTTGTGGCTGCCCTGGCCAAGAGGATATTGGTCAGCATACTACTCATGAAAAAGAGGCAGCTGCAAACTTTCCCTGTCCATTCCACGACCTTGTGGTTGAGTACATGAGCCTATTCTTAAGCCAGCAACAGAGGTTGTATCAATAGCATGTATCAGGTTCTTTATTTCAAGACTTTTCATGGTGCATGCTTGTTTAATGCTGCCCTGACTCCATTGGAGGGTTGAACTCACTTAGGTGAATTGAGCCCTGTGCATAAGTAGGAATGTATATAAATAAGCTCACTAGCTGAGCATTTACTTTCTAGTTGGTAGGATTTATTTTTTTGCATTGTAGATGGATGAGGAAAGCCCCATGGATATTTTTTGGTTGCAAAGTTCCATTATATTTCTGACTCCATGCCCAATGGTGAAGGATATTGGTCTGGAGGTTCTCAGCTCCTTGCCAGAAAGGCACTGTCCCCAGTTGGAGCCACTGTTGTCACTCACTGCTTTATAAGGTTATCAAATGCCTAGTGTGCAGAAAAGCAGTGAAGGTTGAAGCCATTTCCCAAGCCACAAGAGCCATCACAGCTTAATCGCACCCTCTCCACTGCATAGTGCTCTAGAAGAGCTTTCAAGTGGTATATGGAAGTCCAAAAAGGACTTCTAGAGCTTGAGATATGGCTTGTTGAAGTTACCCATGGAAAGCTAGAAGAAAAGAAGAAGGGATTTAAAGAAAATTGCGAATAGGAGGTCTGACAGCTAATCTCATCGCATATCGGCCATCCCGCATCCCACATATCGGTCATCCCGCGACCCCACAGTCATGCAGCGCCGCAATCCCGTGGTCCTGTAGTGCCGCGACCCTGCAGTCCCGTAATGTCACGACCCCACAATCCTGCAGTGTCGTGATCCAGCAACTTCACAGTAAATCCCGCATATCGGCGATCAGCGTGGCGACGGAGCTCTAACTTTAAAAACCTTGCAGTATCATTGATTTGCGATACAATGTTAAATCGTCGGGGATGGACCGATTCTATTTAACAAAGGAATTCATGAAAAAACCAAGGTCGAGCGAACCATTTCTCTCTCCTCCACGTGGCATTATGGAAGGTGACGTGGCCATACGGGACACGTGTCACTCAGTTTTGGCGTTTTCAGGGGTCCTATAGGGGCATTTCCAAGTGACACGTGTCACCACTCACAGGGTGACACGTGGCAGTAATGACGTCACCCCCCGCAGATCGGCAATCATGTTGATTTGGGGTAGCATCGAATGTGCTCTAGCCACGAAATTTGGTGGAGAGGCTAAGGCACATGATATCTCCAATACCCAGAAAGGGTTTGGGCTGATTCTAAACAGTTTGGGAGATATTAAACTAATTAATATTTTTAATGGAGTCCCTAAGTCTAAATTTAATGAAATTAAAATATTAATGTGAATTAATATAAAACTGTGTTAGAATGGTCCAAAAGTCATGGATCAAGTCAGATCTAATCTTAGTCGTTGATTAGAGACTTAATCTCGTTCGTTGATTTGTCAATGAGAAAAGTATAAGAGGAGGCTTGAGGGTCACTTGGAGAACACACCAAGAGATCAAGATTTCGACTTTCTGGAGCTAGGTTTGCTGAGAAAGTTGAGTGAGTGATCTAGAGTTGCAGCTGAGGAGCAGTGAATATAGAAGCAAAGAGGCAGAGATAGTGTCGTGAACTGCCGGAACAGCCGGGAAAGCTGAAGCAGAGGGCAGAAGTCGGAACTGCCGGGAAAGCTGACGCAAAGGGCAGAAGCCAGAACTGCCGGGAATAGCCGGAATTGCCAGGAAAGCTGACGCATAGGGCAGAATCCAGAACTATCGGGAATAGCGGGAACTACCAGGAATTGCCGGAAATGCCAGGAAAGCAGATGCATAGGGCAGAAGAGGTTGACACAGTCCCTAGACGCTGACGCTAGGGTTTTTCATGGGGCAGATTGGAGCTGAGTTGCCAGAACGTTTATCTGGGTTTCAGCCGGAGCATCTGTCTCCGAAGGAGAGGTACTACTAATGAGATTTTTCTCTGTTGGGTGAGCCAGATTTGGCACCCAAATTGTATTCTGAAATTGCTTAATAAATCAAACTAGGAACAACCGGAACTGTCGGGAACTGCTGGAACTGTCAGGAACTGCCGGAACTGCCAAGAAAAGAAGACTCAAAGTGCAAAAGAGGTTGACGCAGTCCCTAGAGGCTGACGCTAGGGTTTTTCGTGGGGCAAATTGGAGTTGATGAGTTGTCGGAGTGTTTATCTAGGGTTTCAGCCGGAGCATCTATCTCCGAAGGAGAGGTACTACTGCCAAGATTTTTCTGAAACTGCTTAATAAATGAAACCCTCAGATAGTTGCACCGATTTTCCCACATTGGGTTTTTCCAAGGACATTAGTCCAAAAATAACGATGTCATTTGTGTGCTTGTTTTTGTTTCCTTCAATTGATGATCTGTAATGTGTTGAACATGTACTTGTGTTTATTTTTAGTATTTACATGGTAAATAACTTGTTAATTAATCAGAACAAGTAGGAAAGAATAAATCAGAAAGTACATGGAAGGTTTCTAACTGTTAGACTTAGAAACTTCAACATGGTATCAGAGCATGGTTGCAAATCACAGGAGAACTGAGGACATCAACCGAGCAGAGTAGCAGCAGCAGAAAACAGTTGTCCCGAGTGACAAAAGTTCCTCCCAGGGAAACAGCTCGGGCCAAGAAGAGGCCTGCGTCATCAAGTTCGGGCCAAGAAGAGGCCTGCGTCATCAAGTTCGGGCCAAGAAGAGGCTGCGCAGAGGCTAAGGGAGGCAAAGACAAGCTCACGCAGAACCACGCAAAGGCCAGGAGGGCTGATGCAGTTGACATAGGGAGCTATTTTGTTGGTGCTGGGATTGCACAGAGCCTAGGAGCTCTCACCTTCAGATTGTTGGGGTTTAGGAGGCTATGGATAAGTTGTAAAGTAGAGATGGTGGGGTATTATTGTCAGAACAGTACCTAACAGGGAAAGGCCAAGGAGGAGGGAGTTGCTACCGAGGGTTTCTAGCCGAGAAATCTGGATCAGTGGTGCGGTTGCACAGACGATCAGAGTAGGGGGCATCTCGACATCGACAGAAGGATTTCCAGGAGGGAAATCGAGGCTCAGAGGGAGTCACGTCGAAAACTTCCAGGAGGGAAGTAGAAGAGCAATGGAATGGCACTACATGGAGTAAGAGACCAGGACAGACTAGATGGAGTCTCAAACTTCGTAGTCTGGAAGGCCAAAATCTTACCCGTACTTGACAGAAATCGTGTCAAGCACTTTGCCTTGAAGACGATAGCAGTCCCAGTTGACCCAGCGGACAATGACAGGTATGAGGAAGCAATGGCGAGGGCCAAAAATATCATTCTTGACGGGGTCAAGGATCATATAGTACCACATATTGCCGAGAAGAATATGGCACGGAAGATGTGGGAGGCCCTGACCAAGTTGTATCAGCATACTTCCGTGCAGAGGAAGATGCTCCTAGAAAATCAGTTACGGTTATACCAGATGCAGAAGGGAGAACAGATCGACACCTTCCTCGGTCGATTGAAGGAGATCCCAGATCAGTTGACTTCCGTAGGGGCCACACCAGATCCAAAGTTGATGGTGAGAACAACCCTGAATGCAGTCTCAGAACACTGGGAGGTGTTTGTCCAGAGCATACTGGGCAGGGCGACCCTTCCAGATTGGGAGGAAATGTGGGCGGCTCTTCGCGAAGAAGAGATCAGGAGGGTGACCAAGACAGGAAGCAGCAGCAAGGGGATCAGAATCAAGGAGGAGGAGACGGATACTGCCCTAGCATCTGAGGGTAAGCAAGAAAAGCGAAAGAAGAAGGACCTCTCCAAGGTCAAATGCTTCCACTATGGGGAGCTGGGTCATTATGCGACCCAGTGTCCGAGGAGGAAGAACAAGGGGGAGGCTTCCGAGACCAAGCCAGCACCAGCAAGGGCAGAGAAGGAAGTAGAGACAGACGATGACTGTGCCATGAGTGAACACACACCACTTGAGTGAAAGTGGGGAGACATCAAGTTGTAGTCAAGAGGACTACAGAAGATGAGGGGCAAGATCCTTGAGATACCCAACCTCTTGGATTATACCTGGCTACGGGAGCCCCGAAGAGGAGTAGCAGAACTGGCAGATGTCGGTAGAGACGGATGAGGATGGAGTAGTAGAGAGAGCTACAATGCAGGATTCCCAGGACAGCGCGAGGTTAGCAAGCTGCAACAGTGTGAGAGACACGGGAGTGTTGCACCAGTGCAGGATGGCACAGAGAGATGTGCAACGGTGATAGATGTAGGGAGTTATTGCAGCAGTGCAGAGGTCAGAGAGGGAGCACTTGTCAACGACAAAGGGAGCTTCAGCATTGGGAGTGTCTTTAGCGTGACAGAGATGTCAGAGTTGGGGGATCAATTACTTACTTCTCAGTAACTGAGTTGCAGTGCAGCAGTTAGCAATGGCGGTGCTATGGGCAGCATGATGAGAGGGGACGCAGTGCAAATGGAGCCGTGGCAGTGGCAGGGCCATGGGCAGCAGCACGGATGCAGAGGGAGCTGTCGTACAGATGCAATAGTGGCAGTGGCAGAGCCATGGGTGGCAGTACGAGATGCAGCAGTACAGATGATGGGCAGCAGGCCTAGCATCAGGGGCCGATGTCGGATGATCAGAGTAATACTCAGTAAGGAGTATTGCTAAAGCACAGTCCTCGCTAAGAGGAAGTGTTGATTTGGGGTAGCATCAGATGTGCTCTAGCCACAAAATTTGGTGGAGAGCCTAAGGCACATGAGTTCTCCAATACCCAAAAAGGGTTTGGGCAGATTCTAAACAGTTTGGAAGATATTAAAATAACTAATATTTTTAATGGAGTCCCTAAGTCTAAACTTAGGGAAATTAAAATATTAATGTGAATTAATATAATTGTGTTAGGATGGTCCAAAAGTCATGGATCAAGCCAAATCTAATCTTAGCCATTGATTAGGGACTTAATCTCAGTCGTTGATTTGTCAATGAGAAAAGTATAAGAGGAGGCTTGAGGGTCACTTGGAGAACACACCAAGAGATCAAGATTTTGACTTTCTAGGGTTGGGTTTGCTCAGAAAGTTGAGAGAGTGATCTGGAGTTGAAGCTGAGGGGCAGTGAATACAAAAGCAGAGAGGCAAAGATAGTGTCGGGAATTGTCGGGAACTGTCAGAACAACCATGAAAGCTGACGCCGAGGGCAGAAGCCGAAACTGCCGGGAACAGCCGGAACTGTCGGGAACTGCCGGAACTGCCAGGAAAGCTGACGTAGAGGGCAGAAGCCGAAACTGCTGAGAAAAACCGAAATTGTTGGGAAAGCTGACACATATGGCAGAAGCCAGAACTGTCGGGAACAGCCGGAACTGCCGAGAACTGCTATGAAAGCAGACGCAGAGGGCAGAAGAGGTTGACGCAATCCCTAGAGGCTGACACTGGGGTTTTTCGTGGGGCAGATTGGAGCTGAGGAGTTGCCGAAGTGTTTACCCGGGGTTTCAACCGGAGCATCTGTCTCCGAAGGAGAGGTACTACTGCCGAGATTTTTCTCTGTTGGGTGAGCCGGATTTGGCACCCAAATTGTATTCTAAAACTACTTAATAAATCAAACTCTCAGATAGCTGCACCGGTTTTCCCACATTGGGTTTTTTCCGGGGACATTTGTCCAAAAATAACGGTGTCATTTGTGTGCTTGTTTCGGTTTCCTTCATTTGATGATTTGTAGTGTGTTGAGCATGTACTTGTGTTTATTTTCAGTATGTACGTGGTAAATAACTTTTTAATTAATCAGAACAAGTAGGAAGGAATAAATCAAAAAGTACATGGAGGGTTTCTAATTGTTATACTTAGAAACTTCAATAGATCACATAGGCTAAGGGACTCATGCACCTCAGTCTCTCCCGGCCTGTGATTGCGATAAGCGGGGATCCTCCTAGACGCGATATATTATGTGATCAGGCCTATAAAGCCCCTGCATCCAGACAGTCGGCCAGCACTGTGAAGGAAGGTAAAAGGTCCCCCTCCCCGTGGTTGTGATTGCGATATCTTTGGTGGGCCCGATCCCGCAGATCGACGATCACAAGGGTATTAGAATAATACTATTTTAGTTTAATGCTCATTCTTTTAGCTGTTGCTAATTTTATTCTTTTAGCAGTTTCTTAGATGAAACTGATTCTTTACATAGAAACTTGATGTTTCTATCTTTGTAAATCTCTGTATTATTATTGAGTATTGTTGCTCAATCAATTCATTTGGAAATCCATATGCGTGTTTCGACTGTTTTATGGTATAAGAGCCAGAAAAAGAGATTTCTTGAGCAGTTATTCTCTCTGCATCCTAATCTCTTATGTTCTTTCTGTCAATCCTTTCTAAGGTTGAGCCCTCTGTAAGCCAGATAGCCTTCACTGAGTCTTAGCTTCGGCTCTGCTCACTGTGATAAAAGCTTACAGTCATCTATCTCGATACAGAAGTGGATTCTTTGTTTTGTGGAATTACGAGAATCGAGGGCTCTGCGATTTTTTTTGGCACGTTCTTTATTGGGCATTTTGCTGGACGAAATTTGTTTTTAACTGTGGTCTCCCGTAGTTATGATTACAGAACTAAGTATAAATTCTTCCGCCGCATCACAGCCCGACCCATTTATCTCAGAAGTGCAGAATTCTATGGAAACCCTTGGAAGTGGACACCGCAAAGAATTCAGAGCGGTGCATATCATTTCAAATTTAAAGAACGCCTCGTAAGTGCTGCTGTGGAAATAGTGAATGGTCAAAGCAATCAAGGGTTCATGGGTGTAATCGAGAAAGTCACACCACTCATATCTTTATTTGCCTTGAAGAGCTCGAAAGGAATACCGCCTGTAGCGTGAAAGCCAGTACATTGTTAAAATGCGTTTTGATGTGGATGGATTTCTGGAGGAAAGCGATTCTTGACCGTGTTTGATAGCAGCATCGGGAAAACAATTCCATTATCACGTATCGAAATTTTGTGCCACAGTCAGGCGATGCCAAGCAATAACGACAACCCTCGTAACAACATTTCGCCAAATTTATGCCACAGTTAACACTCGGCCCCATGTCAGTTTTTTTTTTTCCGTCACGAAATTCGTGTTTCAGCCGTTACGAGTAGCTGAATTGTTCGAGTCTTCGATTGCATACGGGATTTCTTCATTTGTGATTTTCCTGAGGGGTTCGCTAAGGATTTTACTGGATCGTAGTCGTCTCCAGGCTTAAATCATCAGTTTTATATACGTGGGCCTGTATATACACTCGAGCTGTGCATCAAATTCAAATAAATATCAGAATGTTTTGTCTGGTAATTTGTTTCAGAAGCTCATGAGTCACGTCATCTAGGTAAGTAAAATATTGGAACTTGATCCGTGAAAGTCGTAGGCTACCAATATTATAGCCCTTTCAAAAATCAGGGTGCCCCAATTCTGGCTTACTGTTAGTTAGGCGGCTTCATATTTAAGCAGTTGTCTGCTATCATGTCAAAAAGTTCTTGTCTCTGCTTAAATTCGAACTCTGCAGCCTCTATTTCTCTTTGAAGCTTCTTACCTACAGCTTCATTCTCTGCCTGAAGATTTGCCTAAGTTGTAGTTCCTCCCCTCCCTCTGATAAAGGCAATGCATCTACCAAGGCATCAAATTGTTTAGCTGCCTGCACTAGAGAAGTGGTCATTGCCTTGGGTTGTTCTGCTACTGTAGCAGGGTCTTCTGTTGAGTTTCATATTTTTTGTCCACATATTGGTCAGTTTTTTCTTGGCTGAGTGGATTAAAACTGCTGCAAAATCAGAGTATCAGCAGGCATCTACAGTAAATTTTGTGCCAGATTTCTTTATTGTCTTGGGAAACGTACAAATGGCCTCGCTCACCAATTTGATGTTAGACGGAAATCAACGCTTTAATGGCAGCAATTATAACATCTGGAAACAAAGAATGTTGACCATTTTTGAATACAGGTGTCTTGATCAGCTCATTTTGGGCAAAGAGCTTCGTCCCGGTATAGCTGGTACCGAACAAGATAAATTTGATGATCGAAATCGAGAGGCTGTTATGCTTCTCAAGCTCTCTGTGGCTGATGATCAGTTACCACAGATTCCTTCTGGTAAGACAGCTGCCGGGATCTGGCAACAGTTGAAAGAACTACACGATACATCCGACAAGAGTAGAGCTTTCTTTCTCAAAAATCAGTTGTTCTCCATCATGATGGACGAGCATATGTCTTTACAGGAACATCTCAACAAGATTAAAGACATTGAGATCAGCTCGAAGCCATTGATCGCACCATGGAGGAAGAAGATATGGTAGTCATCACTCTGAAAAGTCTACCACAATCTTATGAGCACTTCATAGAAACACTCAACATTACTGCCACTAATGTTGATCTGAAGTTTCCGGAGTTATGCACCAAACTCATGCAGCAGGATCGTTGGAAACAACAGTTTGGTAGTGGTGCAGCATCAGCCTCCTCAGAAAATTCTTTTGCTGCCAAATATCAGTCCTTTCAGCAGAAAGGTTCTTCTCAGTCTTTAGATCCTGCTAGGAAGAAAAATGTGCAGTGTAATTACTGTCACAAGTTCGGCCACATGAAGAAAGATTGCCGACAAAGAATTGCTTCTGAACAGAAGAAACAGGGAGGGCTTCATTAGACAGCGAATGTTGCAGAACATTCCGAGCAGACAGATTCTGCCCTTTACACCTTTAAGGCTAAAAGGTCTTCAGATCATATTCCATCTTCTGCCTGGTACATTGACTCTGGTGCATCACGCCATTTCTCTCACAGGCGTGACTGGTTTATTGACTTCTCATCTTTCAGTGATTCCGTGGTATTTGGCGGAGGTGAAAAATACACAGTGGATGGCAGAGGTACAGTTCAAATCCAGTCTGGTTGGCGCACACTCATCTTCCTGAATGTGTACTATGTTCCTGGGATGGAAATTAATCTGTTCTCTGTCAGTCAGATTATGAGGAACTCTCCTCAGCTTGATGTAGTATTCAGTGCACACAGATGCTCTATTATCGACAGGGAGACTAGTCTTACAGTTGCTGTTGGCCTAGAAGATCATGGTTTATACAGGCTTCTTGACACTGGTGATTTTCCAGAAGTGGCTCTAGCAGCTCATGTTTCTCCCATCAACACTCTATGGCATCAGCAATATGGGCACCTAAACATGCAGTAATCTCTCTCAGCTTTCTCGGGACGAACTTGTGTTAGGGTTACCTGACATTCAGACTCAGCAGTTGGGCGTATGCGGCGCTTGTCAAGTTGGCAAACAACATCGGTCTTCATTCACGAATGGAGAATCTTGGCGCGCATCTAAAGTACTCCAGTTAATTCATGTTGATATTTGTGGTCCTATGAATACATATTCTATCATTGCTTGCAAATATTTTTTTGCTTATTGTAGATGATTTCAGTAGAAAGATGTGGGTATATTTTCTCAAATATAAATCTGATGCATTTAGTATCTTTCAGAAGTTTAAAACCTTAGTTGAAAAAGAGTCTGGCTGTAACATCATGACTCTTAGGACAGATAACGGGGGGGAATTTTGTTCTTCTGCTTTTTCCAACTTCTGTGATACTCATGGCATAAAACGCCAGTTCACTACACCTTACACTCCTCAGCAGAATAGTGTTGTTGAACGCTGCAACCGCACGGTTGTTGAAATGGATCGCTCCATGTTACAGCACAAGAATGTTCCAAACAAATTCTGGGCTGAAGCAGTTTTTACTGTTGTTTATCTTCTTAACCGATCACCCACTCAGGCTGTTAAAGGGAAGACTCCCGAAGAGGTTTCGTCTGGCTGTAAGCCGAAGATCAGTCACCTCAAAGTTTTTGGCTCAATTGCATATGTTTGGATTCTAGCTGCCAAGCGCTCTAAGTTGGATTCCAAAAGCCAGAAACTCATGATGACAGGGTACAGTGATCAACACAAGGCTTATAGACTAATAGATATAGCCACTGGTCGTCTTAGCTTCAGTCGGGATGTGTTATTTGATGAAGACAGAGGATTCTTTCAGTCTTCTTCTTCTGAGCAGTGTTATGAGGATCAGCCTCACAGTGTTCTTCTTCCAGTAAGTCCACCTGATGGGAGGGATGATGCAGCATTAGTGTTTGATAATACACTGCCTGAGCTTCCTCCGGAAAATAATCCTTCTCTTGCTGCTCCTATTGTTTATGAACCTTCTCCATCTCCTCCTGCTATTGGTTCCTCTACTCCTTGGCCAAAATGGTGGGCTAAAACCATTGGTGATCTCAGGGATGATGAACTCCTTGAAGGACGAACTTCTAGACATAAGAGCAAACAACAGTCTATAGTAAACTTTGCTCTTATGGCTAATCTACACAATATCTTTGAGCCTCAAACTTACTTAGAGGCTAAGGGTATATCTGAGTGGGAACAAGCTATGGAAGTTGAATTCCAAAGTCTTCAGAAAAATCACACATGGACCCTTTCTAATCTTCCTGAAGGGAAAAAGCCCATTAGTTGCAAATGGGTATATAAAGTGAAATACAAAGCCAATGGAACTCTAGACAAGTATAAAGCTCGTCTTGTGGCTCGAGGATTCTCACAGAAGGAAGGCATTGACTATGAGGAGACCTTTGCTCCTACAACCAAAATGAGTACCATACGGCTTGTCCTTGCCCTAGCAGCTCAGTTCAAATGGAAAGTTCATCAGATGGATGTAAAAAGTGCTTTCCTAAATGGTGACTTACAGGAAGAAGTCTACATGACACAGCCTCTAGGATTTAAGATTGCTGGTCAAGAACAGAAAGTGTGTAGATTAGCTAAAGCTCTCTATGGATTGAAACAAGCTCCTCGGGCTTGGTACATGAAAATTGATCAGTACTTGACAGATCATGGTTTTCAGCGGAGCCCATCTGATGCAAATTTGTATATCAAGCATACTGGTGATGATATCT
>APFE030202600.1:55782-90720 GCA_000404065.3 Pinus taeda
TATGGACGCTGAATTCCAAAGTCTTCAGAAAAATCACACATGGACCCTTTCTGATCTTCCTGAAGGGAAAAAGCCCATTAGCTGCAAATGTGTATATAAAGTGAAATACAAAGCCGATGGAACTCTAGACAAGTATAAAGCTCGACTTGTGGCTCGAGGATTCTCACAGAAGGAAGGCATTGACTATGAGGAGACTTTTGCTCCTACAACCAAAATGAGTACCATACGGCTTGTCCTTGCCCTAGCATCTCAGTTCAAATGGAAAGTTCATCAGATGGATGTAAAAAGTGCTTTCCTAAATGGTGACTTACAGGAAGAAGTCTACATGACACAGCCTCCAAGATTTAAGATTACCGGTCAAGAACAAAAAGTATGTAGATTAGCTAAAGCTCTCTATGGATTGAAACAAGCTCCTCGAGCTTGGTACATGAAAATTGATCAGTACCTGACAGATCATGGTTTTTAGCGGAGCCCATCTGATGCAAATCTGTATATCAAGCATATTGGTGATGATATCTTGTTTGTGGTTGTCTATTTAGATGACCTTATCATTACTGGCAGCTCTGCACATTTGATCCATGGGATCAACCAAGACTTATGCAGAACCTTTGATATGACAGACTTGGGACTTCTTCACTACTGTCTGGGGATTGAAGTTTGGCAGACTGAGAATCACATCTTTCTCTCTCAGTCCAAGTATGCCAACAATCTTGTGGACAGGTTCAGAATGCAGGATTGCAAACCAGCCACAACTCCTATGGAACCCGGGCTCAAACTTTCAGCTCAGTCATCCTCTCTTCCCGTGGATGAAACTTTATTCAGGCAATTAGTGGGCAGTCTCATCTACCTTACTGCCACCAGAGCAGACATCAGTTTTGCAGTGAGCTACATTTCCCGCTTCATGTCCGCTCCTAAAGCTGATCATTGGATAGCAACAAAGCGTGTGCTACGATATGTGCGTGGCACTTCTGATTATGGACTCCTATACACTCGCAGTTCCGATCCTATACTCAGTGGTTACATAGATTCTGACTGGGCCGGTTCGGTTGATGATCGTAAATCTACAGCTGGGTATGTGTTTAGTCTAGGATCTGGTGCTGTCACCTGGACTAGTAAGAAGCAGCAAGCCGTGGCTCTCTCCTCAACAAAAGCAGAGTATCAGGGAGCAGTTAAGGCATCCTGTGAGGCAGTTTGGCTTCGACGTATGCTTGGAGATATGCATGTTTCCCAGACAGGTCCTACTTCCTTGTTTTGTGATAATCAGGGAGTGCTCAAACTTGCCAAAAATCCCGTCTTTCATGAACGAACAAAACATGTGGAAACTCATTGCCACTACATTTGCCAGCTTGTTGAAGACGGATCCGTTTAGTTGAGATATGTTCCCACAACAGAGTAGCCTGCAGACATCTTCACCAAGCCTCTTGGTCCTGATAAGTTTGTAAAATTCAGGGGGTCTATTGGTGTTGTAAATAGATTAAGCATTAAGGGAGGGTATTAGAATAATACTATTTTAGTTTAATGCTCATTCTTCTAGCTGTTGCTAATTTTATTCTTTTAGCAGTTTCTTAGATGAAATTGATTCTTTACATAGAAACTTGATGTTTCTATCTTTGTAAATATCTCTGTATTATTATTGAGTATTGTTGCTCAATCAACTCAATCAATTCATTTGGAAATCCATATGCGTGTTTCGCAATGTTTTAAAGGGTAAAGGGAAACGCCACGGGAAAAACACTATAACCCGCCGGGATTGTGGGATTTTGCGCTACAAAGGAAACAAGCCCCTAGACACAGGCCTGAAGGCCTTAGCGCCCGAGGACTCAGCACTTGGTTGCAGCCCTTGGTCATATGAAGGAAATAGCGGAAAGGGAGCTATACCAAAAGGGGCCTATGGGGAAATCAGAATGCGCCTGTTTCGTGATATTTCAGTGATAAAGGCTCGCCCTGAAAGACTTCCTTTTACATCGTAAACGCATCCCCAGGCAGACCATGAGCATGATACAAAGCTTTTAAGGCGAATGGGTCGGCAGCTGGGGCATTGAAGGAAGCATGGCACAACGGTAAAGACGGTATGGGGGACTCATAATGACTTAATGATTCGACACGAGACTCCACTCTGATGCACAAAAAAAGGACTGTCGAGACAGACATTTACAGTCTACCCACCCCCTACTCAAGAGAATGAGTCATTCATGCAATAAAGGCAAAAGCGATAGGGAACCAACTAAACAGTAGAGGGGTGCACAATAACAGAGAAGTGGCTTGACCAGAGGTGGTTCATAGGGATAGCAGAAGGGACACTTCCTCCATCATCCTTTAGTTTTCTCATTAGTTCTACAATTTCCATTTATTTCCAAGAAAGGGAGCAAATCCTTATTGTAATCTTTTTGGGCAACAATGCCATCGCAAGCCCAGGGAGCGAGTCCGTCAGACAGTTGACCCTGGGCTGAGATATTTTATAAACTGTAATTCTAGCTCCCCCTCTTCTTCTAAAAAGGGGGAAGCAACACTTTAACAGGGGTTGGGTAGTTCGGGAATTTCTCACTCGAGCGGTCTGAATTCTGAGTTGCCATTTTGGTTCTATTTGCTTATTCATGGGGGACTTGATTGATGTTGTGCCGAATGTTAAGGACTGGTATGTTGGACTCATATTGGATTGATGACACCCCCTGGTGATTCCAAGCATGATCAATGTGCAGTATGTTTCCCCTTTTGTAATCTCATTTCATAATATGTTTTTTCTCCTCTGAAATGGTGTAATGAGTTGTTGGTTTCTCTCTAATTCATGGATTTATCTTGGCTATTAAATAGAGAACAACACCTGTGTGTATTACAGATTTACTTGTATTATTCAATAGCCTACAATCCCTGTAGTAAATACAGATTTACTTGTGTTATTGGATTAACCTTTAGCACCTGTTTGAGCACAGATTTACTTATGTTGTAGTATAATCCAGATTTACTTGTGTTATTCACTCGCATACAGTACCTGTAGAAATTACAGATTTACTGGTGTATTTGGTTAACCTACAGTACCTGGGTTAGCTCAGATTTACTTATGTTGTTGGCAGACAATGATACACATATTATATTGGGCCTAAAACCTTATTTTGTGCTCCATTGTTTCTATCACTCCACCTACTTCCTCTTCCATATTTCTATTGGAAAATCTTTGCTTAGGATTTTGTGTTGTTTACAGCCCTATACATCGAATTCCATATTTTTGCTGGAACATTGTTGCTTAGGATTTTGTCTGTTACAGCCCTATGCATCTATTTCCCTCCTTCCTTCCCTCCCCTCCACCATTTCTACAACTTTAGTTTTATGTTGTCTCATTGTGTGTCGGCCACCATAAGAAGAGGCCATTTCTCTTTGAGATTGCCCCAATATACACCCAGTATTTGGATCCATGTGTTGGCTTGAAACTACCTCAGTGAAGGCTTATTGAACCAAGCCCATCCTATTACCTTTTTACGTGACAATTGGAGTGTTGAAAACCCCTCACAAATTATCTCTTAAGCACTCCTCTCTTTAAGATGTCATAGGCACTGGTGTACAATCAACCCAGAGGTTGTATCTAGGGGGCTTTCTATCTCTCCTGCAGAACTTGTGCTGCTAGTGCGATCTGAAGCGACAACAGACACAATATAAGGTAAAATCATAACTGAAAGTGAAGATTACACCATTTTGAACCTCTCCCCTTAAAAAAGGCCACACAGAAAAGACACTACATAGCATCCCACCTTAATGGAGAATCCCCCACACCAATACAAATTTGCATGTTGGTGAAGGTGGCTTCTACCAACGGTTTTGGGAACATGTCAACATGTTGGTCTGCTATAGGTATAAAGATTGGCACAAAATGTTTAACAGAATGGAGTTGTCAAATGTAGTGCATCCAAATTCCAATGTGCTTGGTTTGCTAATGATCTACATAAGACTATGAACACATTGAATGGTGCTTTGATTGTGATAAAATAGAGGTAGGGACTTTTTAACATCCACATCCATGCAAGGTGCTTCCTAGCAACAATAACACTATATTCAGGTTCTGCGGAGGAGATACACATAATCTGCCACTTCCTAGAGCACCAAGAAACTAGCCCAAATGAGAGTAAATAAATACCCTAAAAATGGTTTGCCCATTGAGATCACTAGCCCAGTCAGCATTAAAGAAACCCTGAAGAAGGAAGGGAGTATTGACTTAAAACAGATACCTCTGTGTCTAGTGCCTTTGATATAGTACAAAATATAATTGGCGACAAAGGCTCCATCTAGGTAAGTATGAGTAGTTATAGACTACCTACTAAAGATTTATAGACCATATCATCAAATGAGGCAAGAGGACAATTGGCTTGAAATTCCATACCAATGAAAGAGCGATATGAATCGGATTACAATTGCAAAAGGTCCACTACACACTGAAGCTAGAAGAGTGATATCCCTAAGGAGGGTTGAATGGCCTAGAGCCTTAAAAAGTAGTGGAGTAGGCCCTATTACCCATCCACATGCATGGGTAGCCATATGAGAAAACATTTCTTTGATGATGCAAATTTCCAGCAAGCAGCTACACATGTTCTTCACATTTCTCCACAAAGCAGATGATTGATAATGCCTCCAATGCCTTGCTCAGCTCTTGCTCAGGTCATGTTGAGAAATTTAGGGCTTTGATTAAACAATGATTTCTCGATATTAAATAACTGCTTGTGAAGTATTTTAACTTTTCCTTATTCAAACAAGAATTAGCATATATGTATATGTGTTAATTTCATCAACCGGCTATCATGCATAATAAGCAAACGAACAATAACACAAGATATAGGCAGTAGCCAGGGCAAAACCTCTCCAACCAATGAGAGGAAAACCCGTAGTAATGCTTCTTATAGAAACTTCACTTGACAAAATTTCCAAGACCCATACAAAGACCCTTTGACCAAAGTGTCTCCAAGATCAAGGCTAGAACCTTCTGCTACTGCTGTCCTCTGATCTGTTGTTCCATGAATCAGATCTGCAACTGTAGATGGTAGGATCAACTTCCTTCTCCTTTAATCCTTCCTCCTATCTTCACTGGTATAGAAAAGATCACTTATCAAGTTGTTGTCCTCGAGACTTCCCGTTAGGCAAGATAATGTGATTCCTTGACTTGACCTGTTCGGCTGACCTAGCTACAGTCCTGAAGCTGTCACTGTTTTTCACACGTGAGGGAGAGCTAAAAGTACTTATAGCCTCCTCCTTTCTTTGTTATATTCAGATCTTCTCTTTGATTCACAACCGAGCTCTTTTATCCTTGAATCAAGCCCTTCTCATGAAATATATCGAGGACTGTAATGCGGCCCTAATGATGACCTGCACCTTCGCATGTGTGGGAGGTTTAGGGCTCTTCTAGCCCTCCTAACCCTTCGCTCCACTAGTTACCTTTCTTCGAACAGATCTGCCCTTCAAATAGACCCAAGACCGAATACTTTCCTTGACAAGGAGGGAAGATAGAATGATGCCCTAGCTTCACACGTGTGGATGAATTCCCTGCGGCTATGGATGACAAAATTGACTTCCTTCTTGTTGATCTGCGGCTCCTCGATCTTCACCCTTACTTCACACCTTTAAAATGTCTTCTTCGCGCGAGAAAGAGACCGAATTAATGTGGTGAGTGTGTGTCCAAATGAAAGAGAGACCCTTATTTATAGTTTCCTTAACGTTGCTCATTAGGCCGACATGTCTTGAGTTTAGGCTAACTTACATAATGATTTAGCCGACATGAATATAATACATTTTTGCCGAAATTGTAATGCTATTTTGATCTTCGCTTGGAGGAGATTTAGACTAGCCATTTGATCTTGAACTTGGACGAGACATGCCACATGGTTCTACCCTTGATCTTGGAGACACAAGCTATATGTATATTTTAGAAATGATTTTCTTGGGCGTCTATACTTTGAGTTACCTTGCTTGTAGATCTCTTCGACTTGATAAGAGTCTTTGTGGTCTTTTAATGATGATCCAAAACTTTTGCTGATGTAGATTTCTTCTTTGATCTAGTGTTTGATACTTCGATGTAGATCTTGACTTCACTTTGATATCCTTCAACTTGCTTTGATGCCTTCCTTGAAACCCGATCCTTGAGTGTCTCTTTGATTAGATGCCCTTCCTTAATTGTCACCTTAGCTCTGATACCATGTTGAAAAATATAGGGCATTAGCATTAGGTGATTTCTCTTCAATAGTAACTTCTTGTGAATTCCTTTTACTTCATTAGATTAGGATCTTCTAGTTGCTTAAGTTATTAGTGTTCTTCTTCATCAAACAGTAACTAATGTGTGAACATAAATAGACAAGAGACACAAAATGTAGGCTATCAACCAGGGCCAAAACCTCTCACTCTTTGAGATTCCAATTGGCGAATACCAAGACCAAGACTCTTGACCTATCTGCCACTCCAAGACCAAGACACAAGTTCTCTTGACAGTCACTCTCCTTCCTATACCCTCTTCCACTTCAACCTTCTTAGTATTACAGAGATCTTATTACTATCTTCACACTGAGATCTCCTTGCTGTCATATAATCGAGACCTTACTTTTGTGAGTCCTTGATAACACTGCACCGAGCCTTTATTACTTGATCACTGTAATCTCATCAAGTTTCTCCTTGTTGTACCGAGACAGAGTTTCACATTTGATACTTCATTGAATTGTAGTCTCCTTTGAACACCGAGTTGTACCGAATTGTGTCACTGTAATTGTCACCCAAATTTTCAAAGATAGATTGCACTTCTTGATAGCAAGAAGTCACCAAACTGATATCTGTAGTTTTGCACCCTATCCGAGCTTCTTTCATTGCACTGATATCCGAGCTTGCTTTTGCATTAGGCCACCCGAAATCCTAGAAAGATCTGCACTTGTCCCTTCAACAATCCATCCGAAAAACTTAGAGATGTATCCAAAATTCTTTGACCGTGGAATAGGCTGAGGTCCCTATATCTAGTGGCTTGTCCGTATATATAAGTCGACATGACCTCAATGAAGGGATGTGTCTCTAATTTTGGTGAGCTGACATGACCCATTTACTTCATTTGGAGGCCGACTTGAAGAGGAGGACTTGTGCTTGACATTGGAGGGCTATTTGACAAATCTATAGACTAGTATACATTTGTAACATGCCCATGAAGGGCTCTCCATAAATGACATTGACTCTTTGACAAATCCTAAGGCTCCCAATGGAGCCATCTAAAAATAAAATTTCTTGTTCATGAAACCCATGAAGCAAGCATAATAATAATTTTATTTTTCTTCTTTATATCATTTACAAAAATCACAATTACATGTCATTATGAAGACCGAACCTAGTTACACTTTTCAATAGTATGTGCACTTGGAAAGTGTGCCAAGGTTTCTTTTCCAAACAATGATAGCATGTCCAAGGGTGTGTTGGATCTAATACATTCAAATGTATGTGATTCTACGTTAGTGGAGTTTGTGATGGGGTATTGCTATTATGTGATATTCATAGACAATTTCTCTAGGAGGACTTCGATATACTTACTTAAGACCAAGGATGAGTTCTTCAATCGGTTTCAAGAGTTTAAGGTTCTTGTGGAAAACTAGACAGGGAGGAAGACCAATATCCTGAGGTCAGATAATGGGGGTCAGTATACCTCCAACGACTTCAAGATTTTTGCAATGAGGTAGGGATTAAGAGGAGCCAACAATGCCATATAATCTACAACAAAATGTACTAGCAGAGAGGAAAAACATGGTCGTCATGGAGGCAACTAGACCTATGATCCATTATCAGGATCTGCCTATGTTTTTTTGGGCAATGGCATGCAACACGACGGTCTATTTTCCAACAAGTGTCCTTGCAAGATTTTGGAGGACGCCTAAGAAGGCTTACACATGAGTGAAACAGGAGGTGAGCCACTTCCGAAACTTCGATAGTCCATTTTGTGACCACATAACTTTGAAGAAGAGGGCTAAGTTAGATCCCTCGACAGAGAAGCTCATATTTTTTGGTTACAGCGAAATTTCAAAGGCATATAGGGTCTACATTCCAGCACAAAAGAAGACTGCTATAAGGAGGAATGTCAAATTCGAAGACGTTTACGGTAGGACACTTAGAAGATCACATGCTACAAATCTAGCAGTGTTAGAAGATCAGGAGCAAGAGGCTCTAAATGGGGAACCCTGATATTCAACCCTAAAATCAATCATTTATAAATGGGGAATCCTAATATTCAACCCTAGGGCGCTACTAATGCTATGTAATTAATGGTAATTTCAAATTCTTAATTTTTGTAGCATAGGTTTCATGCTCAAGGTCAATTTATTTATAAGTCAAGCACCCATTAAGTGCTTCTAGCATTGGTCATAGAGTCAAGAAGTCAATAGAGTCACTGTCATATATGTAAGACCCCATTGGGATCTTTGAATCAAATCAAAGAAATTTATTGTAAGTCAAAAAGTGACAAAAGACTCCCTCCAAGACAAGTCGGCCTAAAAAGGGTTGTTCGAGCCTCATAGTAGCCTATATGTAAGAGTGTCATCGACCTCATTTGGAAGAGAGATACACACTCAAGTTCGACCACAAGAAAACAAGAAAAGAAGCCTAATACCTAATGAAGAGGAGACCTAAAAGAAGAAGGAAGCGAAGACTTTGAAGGACTATTTTTGGGTTGTCGTCCTCCACATGTGTGAAGAATAGGGCATCATTGTTATTGCGGAAAAACTAAATTGCAGACATAACAGAAGGAGGCGAAGTTTGGGGGCAAAAGTTCAAGAAAGCAAGTTGAGTTACCAAGGAAAGAAAGCCAAACCAAACGAAGGAGAGAAAGATCTTATTTTTGCCCTAAATCAGTCAAACGTGCAAGATAGGGTTTCTGCAGTAGAGACCGAAGATTACAATCATCAGTTACAGGTCCGAAAGTGAGGTCGAAGAAGAAGTTGCAACTGTTGTGAAGCAAGTTTGACTTGGCCTGACTTTGTGAGGAGCAAGTTCATCAAGGAGAAGTTTGACTTTGTCTTGGAGGGGTCTTTGTCAAGGGTCTTAGGTCTTGGAATTCATCATTTGAAGATTCTATAAGAAGAGAAATTTATTGTAAGTCAAAAAGTGACAAAAGACTTCCTCCAAGACAAGTCAGCCTAATAAGGGTTATTCGAGCCTCATAGTAGCCTATATGTAAGAGTGCCATCGACCTCATTTGGAAGAGAGATACACACTCAAGTTCGACCACAAGAAAAGAAGCCTAATACCTAATGAAGAGGAGACCTAAAAGAAGAAGGAAGCGAAGACTTTGAACGACTATTTTTGGGTTGCCATCCTCCACATGTGCGAAGATTAGGGCATCACTGTTATTAAAGCAAGACCGAATTGCAAACATATCAGAAGGAAGCTCCCACTTTTAAAGAACTATGGACTGACTGCAGTCAAGAAGAATTAAGGATCTCATTAGTCGCTAATCCTGAAGGAGTATCAAATGCCTACATTGCTCAACACAAAGGAAGGAAATCGAAAGGACCAAGGAAGAAAGTTGACATGTCCAAGATAGAATGTTATCACTGCCATAAGAAGGGTCACTACAAGAGTGACTATCTCGACAACCCAAAGAATAAGAAGAGAGATAGAGATCATGCTAACATTGCTAAGGAAGGAGACTCAAAGAAAGCAAAACCCGAAGAATCTGATATAAGGGACTTACATTATTGATTCTTTTGCTTTTAGTCTTAGATATTATATTTTGTATGTTTAGAATTTATAGGTTTTAACATGTTTTTGGAGAAGACATTTTCTTTTGTTTTATAAGTGTATAGGTATCACTCAAGCTTTGGAGGGAGCCCCCAACAACTCCCAAAGATAAGTATCTCATTTCCTTTAAGCTTTTGGTCTCATGTACTCATTTATTTTTGATTATATTAAATACTAATCACCATTCTCCCTTTATTATCTTGATTAGGAAGACATCTGATACCATGTTGAGAAATCTAGGGCATTAGTATTAGGTGATTTCTCTTCGAAAGTAACTTCTTGTGAATTCCTTTTACTTCATTAGATTAGGATCTTCTAGTTGCTTAAGTTATTAGTGTTCTTCTTCATCAAACAGTAACCAATTGCATGAACATAAATAGACAAGAGACACAAAATGTAGGCTATCAATCAGGGCCAAAACCTCTCACTCTTTGAGATTCCAATTGACGAATACCAAGACCAAGACCCTTGACCTATCTGGCACTCCAAGACCAAGAGACAAGTTCTCTTGACAGTCACTCTCCTTCCTGTACCCTCTTCCACTTCAACCTTCTTAGCATTGCTGAGATCTTATTACTGTCTTCACATTGAGATCTCCTTGCTGTCATATAATCAAGACCTTACTTCTATGAGTCCTTGATAACACTGCACCGAGCCTTTATTACTTGATCACTGTAATCTCATCAAGTTTCTCGTTATTGTACCGAGACAGAGTTTCACATTTGATACTTCACTGAATTATAGTCTCCTTTGAACACCGAGTTGTATCAAACTGTGTCACTGTAATTGTCACCCAAATTTTCAGAGGTAGATTGCACTTGTTGACAGCGAGATGTCACCGAACTGATATTTGTAGTTTTGTACCCTGTCCGAGCTTCTTTCATTGCACTGATATCCGAGCTTGCTTTTGCATTAGGCCACTCGAAATCCTAGATAGATCCGCACTTGTCCCTTCAACAGTCCATCCGAGAGATGTATCTGAAATTCTCTGACTATGGAATACGCTGAGGTCCCTATATATAGTAGCTTGTCCGTGTATATAAGTCGACATGAATTCAACGAAGGGATGTGTCTCTAATTTTGGTGAGCCGGCATGAGCCATTTACTTCATTTGGAGGCCGACTTGAAGAGGAGGACTTGTGCTTGTCATTGGAGGGTTATTTGACAAATCTATAGACTAGTATACATTTGTAACATGCCCATGAAGGGCTCCCCATACATGACATTGACTCTTTGACAAATCCTAAGGCTCTCAATGGGAGCCATCTAAAAATAAAATCTCTTGTTCATGAAACCCATGAAGCAAGCATAGTAGTAATTTTATTTTTCTTCTTTACATCATTTACAAAAATCACAATTACATGTCATTATGAAGACCGAACCTAGTTACTTTTCAATAATATGTGCACTTGGAAAGTATGCCAAGATTGCTTTTCCAAGCAATGATAGCAGGTCCAAGGGTGTGTTGGATCTAATACATTCAAATGTATGTGATTCTATGTTAGTGGATGGGGTATTGCTATTATGTGATATTCATAGACAATTTCTCTAGGAGGACTTCGATATACTTACTTAAGACCAAGGATAAGTTCTTCAATCGGTTTCAAGAGTTTAAGGTTCTTGTGGAAAAATAGACAAGGAAGAAGATCAATATCCTGTGGTCGGATAATGGGGGTCAGTATATCTCCAACGACTTCAAGAATTTTTGCAATGAGGTAGGGTTTAAGAGAAGCCAACAATGCCATATAACCTACAACAAAATGTATTGGCAGAGAGGTAAAACATGGCCATCATCGAGGCAACTAGACCTATGATCCATTATCAGGATCTGCCTATTCTTTTATGGGCAATGGCATGCAACACGACAGTCTATTTTCCAACAGGTGTCCTTGCAAGATTTTGGAGGACAAGACACTTAAGAAGGCTTACACATGAGTGAAACAGGAGGTGATCCACTTCCGCAACTTTGATAGTCCATTTTGTGACCACATACCTTTAAAGAAGAGGGCTAAGTTGGATCCCTCGACAGAGAAGCTCATATTTTTTGGATACAGCGAAATTTCAAAGGCATATAGGGTTTACATTCCAGCACAAAAGAAGACTACAATAAGGAGAGATGTCGAATTCGAGGACGTTTACGGTAGGAAACTTAGAAGATCACATGCTACAAATCTAGCAGTGTCAGAAGATCAGGAGCAAGAGGCTTTGAATGGGGAAGCTTGATATTCAACCCTAAAATCAATCATTTATAAATGGGGAATCCTAATATTCAACCCTAGGGCGCTACTAACGCTATGTAATTAATGGTAATTTCAAATTCTTAAAGTAAAAGTGGCATTCCCCTTTATCTCTCATTTTCATCCTTTTAATTAAATTTGTAACATTATAATTTTTTCAGGATGTTTAAATGGTTCGAACTATTGAAGTATGTAACTAGGTTCGGCCTTCATAAATATGAAATGTACTCTTGATTCTCGTATATTATATAAAGAAAGAAAATTATCATTATTATTTTTGTAGCATGGGTTTCATGCTCAAGGTCAATTTATTTATAAGTCAAGCACCCATTAAGTGCTGCTAGCATTTGTCATAGAGTCAAGAAGTCAATAGAATCATTGTCATAAATGTAAGACCCCATTGGGATCTTTGAATCAAGTCAAAGAAATTTATTGTAAGTCAAAAAGTGACAAAAGACTCCCTCCAAGACAGGTCGGCCTAATAAGGGTTGTTCGAGCCTCATAGTAGCCTATATATGTAAGAGTGTCATCGACCTCATTTGGAAGAGAGATACACACTCAAGTTTGACCACAAGAAAACAAGAAAAGAAGCCTAATACCTAATGAAGAGGAGACCTAAAAGAAGAAGGAAGCGAAGACTTTGAAGGACTATTTTTGGGTTGCCATCCTCCACATGTGCAAAGATCAGGGCATCATTGTTATTGTAGCAAGACTGAATTGCAGACATATCAGAAGGAGGCGAAGTTTGGGGGCAAAAGATCAAGAAAGGAAGTTGAGTTACCAAGGAAAGAAAGCCAAACCAAACTAAGGGGAGAAAGACTTATTTTTGCCCTAAATCAGTCAAACGTGCAAGATAGGGTTTCTGCAGTAGAGGCCGAAGATTACAGTCATCAATTACAGGTCCGAAAGTGAGGTCGAAGAAGTTGCAATTGTTGTGAAGCAAGTTTGACTTGGCCTGACTTTGTGAGGAGCAAGTTCATCAAGGAAAAGTTTGACTTTGTCTTGGTGGGGTCTTTGTCAAGGATCTTAGGTCTTGGAATTCATCATCTAAATATTCTATAAGAAGAGAACAATTCTTTTGGGTTTTCCTCTCAAGAGGAGAGGTTTTTGCCCAGGCTAGCAACCTACATTTTGTGTCTTCTTGTCCCATTGATCTTCATAGTTTGGTAGTTGTTTGATGATAAGAACATAATAATCATCAAGTGAAAGAATAAGCTAATTACAAGTATATAAAGTTGATTAAAAAAACATCACAAGCAGTTATCATAGTAAGAGAAATCACCCTAAATAAGTTGTCCCTTGACTTCTCAACATGGAATCAAAGCTAAAATGACAACAAGAAGGAAAGGCAGCTTGGAGATCATACAATTGAAGAAAAATACATAAGAATCTAGCATAAGAGGAGCACCAAGTCAAATGATCAAGGAGAGCTAAGTGCATCAAGAAGGACTAGTCTACACATCATCTTGAAGGAAAGAAACTCTTAGAAGATGAAGATGACCTCAAAGACCCTACTTCTCAAAGGACTTAACACATTTGAAGCATCTTGAGAAATCCCCACATTCTACATTCTACATCCAAAGGAAGCAAGAAGAAGTACTTCATCTTCATCAAAGAAATTAAAGTGATCTCCCTCATATTGAAGATAAGATCACATCTCAAAAGAAGATCTCTCCCATCTTGAAGAAGAAGCATTGTCTTTTAAAAGAAAGAAGATCATCAAGAAAGCAATCATCGTCAACGAGGCATCTTCAATTGTGAACAACAAAGAAGTAGTGGAAGTCAACATCATCAAGAAGACATCAAGTTGAAGATATCATCATCAAAAGAAGCATCTTCACTTGACAAGTAAGTATTCTATATTTTATGTCTCAATGTACGACTTCATTCTGCAAGGAGAACAACAATCTTGTTGAGTCATCGAATTATCTTGGATGGAAAAAGAGAGTAGACTTGGTTCTCAAAGAAAATGAAGTTAGTGAATATGTCACAGGCTCTATCACCAAACCTTCTCAAGAGCAATCTCAAGTACTATCAAAGTATATGAAAGGAGAAGTAAGAGCTCAGAGAATCCTTATTGAGTCAATCAAAATTGAAGCCAATGAAAGAGATCTATGAAAAATTGGTGGAATTGTTCTCTATAAGTAATACAGGAGAAATCATATCGTTAAGAACTGAACTATGTAAGATGAAGGTATCAAAGAAAGAAAGGGGAGTCTCGGAAAAGATTTCAAAAGAAAAATGATATGTCTAAGATTCATTGTTATGAATTTAATGAATATGGGCATTTCAAAAGGAATTGTCCTAAACTTAATAAGGACAACAAGAAGAGAGGAAAGAAATGAAGCCCATGTCAAGTAGAACTAGAAGATCCTGAAAAGAAGATGTCAAAGAAGAAAGAAGTGGTACACCTCCACCCTTAGAAGGTCTTTCACACTTAACCTATTTTCAAAGTGCATAGAAGTTAGCAAGTAAGAATAGGAAGCATCACAGTCATTATAAGATGCATTATAGCAGAGATTGAGATGACATCATAGAGATAGAAGGAGCACAAGTCTATATGGTTGAAGCAAACATCATGATAGAAAGGAAGTAGCTCATGGAAACTTCACTGGAAGCATAGAAGGATAAACAAAGTGACAACTTGAATGATTGAAGCAAGTCATCTAGCAATATAGGAAGATAAAAAAATTGTCACACCTCATCATCATTAGAAGGGAGCATTTGCAGAATGAGGTTCATCAAGATCCTCCATTGGAATCTTTGTTAGAAGATTCACCTCTACATAGAAGAAGAAGTGTCTCGCAGATAGTCTACATTCCACCTTGTGTGGAATCCACTAGTTAGAAGGATGAAGGTATGGTGACAAAGGAGTGCAGCATGTCAAGTTGGTTGAAGCATCTTTCATCTTCAAGCAAGGAAAGGAAGTTGCCAAAGGAATTCTAGATGACCACGTGAGGAAAGAGGTATGTATATATTTGGCAATAGATAAATAGTCATGTCATCATATTGTTGCAGAGAGAATGGTTGAATACTCTATCTCATGAGCATGATGAAAGAAGAAGAAACTCTTCGAATAGATTGATGCATGAATTCTAAAATTGGCAACTAGGGCCAAATTCCACTTTGGACAACTCATTTGATGAAGATTATGATTCCATTGAATTCATCTTTTCAAGAGGACCAAAATCGACATAAAAATCATCAAATTTGGTCAAGGAGAAATGTGTTTTTGAATTTATGCCCACACATGTGCAAATTGTCAAGGTCGGCCACATCATCATGTCGGCTCATGAAGCCCAATAGACATGTCAGTTCACCCTTACGACTTGTATAAATATAAGTGACCTCTCACTTCATTTGGCATCACCATCACTCACACATTCTTCTCTCTATTTCTCTCATTGGTTTGTACAGCCATTGGGCATACCTTTTTCTCTCACGTGTGGCAAGGAAGACGAATTTCAAACATAATTATAGGGCCGAAAATTTCAAAATTTTTTGTAGTTTGACCAGCGTTGACTTTGACTTTCCAGTCAAATTTTGACTTCGATTTTTTTGGGAGGATCTTTGTCTCAGTAGCCACATTTATTGGCACAAAAACTAAGGCTTTCTGTTGACTTTGACTATGTTGACTTCAAACCTACAATTAGGGTTTCTATAGCAGATTTGACTTTGACTTTGACCAAGTTTAGGAAGGAATTTTGGGACTGTTTTCAAGGCATCTTGACCGGCTGATCAGACCACATTTGACCAAGGTTGACCAAGCTCTTTTGTGGACTATTTCCTGCTGCACCATTGACTGGGTAGGGCTGATTTGATTGTTGTTGACTAAGAGTAGCATTGCAGATTTTGACAGGGTTGTTTTGGACATCTATTGGCAAGTCAATTTTGACTTCTGTACTCTCTCTTTCTCTGTTGAACATTTGATATAATAATAAAAAGAATTGATCAAAGGGTTTTTCCCATCTTGGGGTTTTTCCCAGGGATTCGCAAAATCTGGTGTTCTCTTGTCTTTGTTTGTCTTCTACATTTTGTTATTTCGTGTTCTATCTACAGTTACTGTCAATGTGATTAATGGTTAATGTGATTGCTATTTTAAACTAAATTGGAAATTGTCATTGGGTTGCTAAAGGACATTGAAGTAATTGTGCTAAGCATAGAACATACTATTGTTAACTAAAATTAACATGGTATCAAAGCCCAGGTGAAGATAAAGTCCAAGCAAGAGAGCCAAAAGCAATCACAAAGAAAGATCTGTTGGACAAGGACAAGCCTCAAAAACTTCTACATCTTACTTCAACTGAGGATAAGCTCAATGTAAAATCTGACTATCATGCATGGAAAATGACTTTGGAAGAGCATGATACAATGGAGTATGTGTAGGGAAAAGTGGTGGAGCCTCCCTCAAATGCACCAGCTATTGCTAAGACAAAGTATAAGAAAGGTGAGGTCAAAGCTAAGAAAATTATCAGAGACTCCATTCAAAAGCATTTGGTTGCTTATATTTATGATTTAGGAACATCTAAGGAGATCTATGATAAGTTGCTTGGGATGTTCAAAGTAAACAATGCAAATCAAATCCTCTTTCTCAAGAACAAGTTGAAGTACATCAAGATGAATAAAAGGGAGTATATCCAATCCTACTTCATGAGAATAACACAAATCAAGAATGACATACCATCTATTGGAGAAGTTATTGCTAACAAGGAGCTCACTCTCATTGCACTTGGAGGTCTTTCAAGAGCATGAAATGTGTTTAACACCACCATTCTCAACGATGACAGGATTCCTAGTTTTGATGAATTATTGGCTTGATGCACTCAAGAGGGGGCAAGGATGATGGAGAGAGACAAGCCTTCCAATGGAAATGAACCTACTGCCTTCTTTTCTCATACAAAAAGGAAGAATAATGTTGGTCCAATGCAGAGAAAACTTTAAGGATGGAAAATTATCTTGAAGTTTAAAAACATCAACGAATTTCACTAGTCGCTAATGTGCAAACTATAAAATGTTTATTGATATATTTGTAAAATTATTCAAATTTATAATGATTTTATATATATTCTCTATATAATGTTGGCGATTTTTAAGGTTAAATCATTTTATATTGTAAAATTTGGGCAAATCATTTTCCTAAAAAATGGAATTTGGCTAATCTTTTTTTGGAAAAATCATGTAAAATTAGCCCACCTACGAATATTAGCCCCTAAAATTTTCCATGGTCCAAGGGGTCAAGGATTCAAGAAGGGATTCAAGGAAGGAAGAAAAGGAAGGTGCTACAATTGCAACAGGTTCAGCCACTATGCTAGAGAGTGTCCTCACAAGAAGAACCATCCAAGGGATAATGACAAAAACAACTACAACAACAGCAATTTCAAAAGGATCAACATGTTCAACAACAAAGGAAAGGGGAATGCTCCCGCTGCTCAAAATGGAAATGGCCGACCTCCCAAAAGGACAAGGAATACCAAGTATGATGAAAGTAATGTTGTAGGAAAACAAGATGAGTTTTATCTTATTTTTGCTCTATCTACTGCCTCTCCTTCGGATGAGTTGGATCAATGGTTGATTAATAGTGGAGCCTCAAGGCACTTCACTGGGTACAAGGAGGCCCTCTCAAATTTGGCTAAAAAGAAGACTAATTTGAAGATCCTACTTGGAGATAATGCCACCAACCCCGAGAAAGGGATAGGCACTGTCACTCTTCACTTGAATCAAGGTCAAACAATTTATCTAAAAGAAATATTGTATGTGCCCGATTTGAAGAAGAACTTGGTACCTATTTCTACGATGGAAGACAAAGACTTCAAGGCAGCATTCATTGATGGAAAGGTACGTATTTGGCAAAGAAACCCTAAATATGCATTTAATCTTGGATTTAGGGTTGATGGTCTCTATCAAGTTGGAGGAAGTCCTTTGGGAGATTTGGCAAGTGATACTTCTCTTCAATCTGAGCTATGGCCTCGAAGGTTCGCCCACTTACATTACAAAGCCTTACCTGGGGTAAGGAAGATGGTCACAGGGATGCCCGAGTTTAACATGAACCATGAAGGTGTTTGTCAGGGTTGTGCAGCTAAGAAACATACAAAGGGACCATTCCCTTCTAGTGAGAGCAACACAACTGATATTTTTCAATTGGTCCATTCTAACCTCTCTTGTATGTTGTTGGTAACATCGTTGGGAGGATACTTATATTATGCAATCTTTGTGGATGACTACTCTCGCAAAACATAGATCTATTTCTTGAAGAAGACGGATGAAATGTTCAAATGGTTTTGTTCTTTCAAAGCATTGGTGGAAAATCAAACAAGGAAGAAGATCAAGATATTGAGGACCAATAATGGAACCGAATATGAATCAAATGAATTCAATGACTTTTGCAAAGAGGCCGACATATAGAGCGAGACAATTGTTAAAATACACTCCTAAGAAAAATGGAGTTGCTGAAAGGAAGAATTGAACAATCATGGAAGCCACTCGTGCCATGCTCCATGATCAAGGCCTACCAAAGTTCTTATGGCGAGAAGTTGCCAACACTATCGTGTATGTTCAAAATAGGAGCCTACGTTAAGCATTGGATTTCAAGACACTTGAGGAGGTCTTCACTGGTAAGAAACCTGATGTTTCTCATTTTAGAATATTTGGTTGTCTCGTGTATTTTCATGTGCCTAAAGAAGAGGAATAAGTTGGAAGAAAGGAATATTCATCGACTACAGTGAAAATTCAAAGGCATATAGAATTTATGTGCCTGGTCAAAGATATGTGGAAGTAAGTCGCGATGTGACCTTTGATCAAGACACTGCCCTTGGGAAAGCCAAAGATCTCCCTATCCCAAGGAAGGACGATGATGATGCTACCGAAAAACAGGATGAACCTCTTATAGATGACCCTATGCCCGATGTTGAAGGCTCAATGGATCCTATTGATCCACCTCCAGGTGATCCCTTTACCTCAAAGAAACATCCACTATGGCTCAAAGATACTCTTGAAGATGCTGAAAGACATATTGCTCCAAGAGGGACATGTCGTGAAAGTAAGAAGTCGAACATGTATCTAGGGTACTTGGCTGCTATGATTACTATTGTTCAAGCTTAACCATGCACGTTCAAAGAAGTCGTAAAGCACCAAGTTTGGAAAGATACGATTAATGAGTATGAGTCAATCATGAAGAATGATGTCTGGGACGTGGTGCCTGGACCCATGGACAAGTCTGTGGTCACTTCTAAATGGATTTACAGAAAAACATGGAGCTGATGGGAGTGATGAAAAATATAAGGCCAGGTTTTTTGCTCAATGCTTCTCTCAAAAGGAAGGAATGGACTATGACGACATATTTGCACCGATTGCCTGAGATACGACTATCTGATCTATTATTGCTCTCGCTACCACTCAAGGATGGAACCTACATCAAATGGATATTAAGATTGCTTTCTTGCATGGCTCGCTTAAGGAGCAAATATATTTAACAACCTCAGGGATTTGAAGTACAAGATCGAAGGACACATGTATGCAAGTTGAAGAAAGCCCTTTATGGGTTGAAGAAAACCCCTAGGGCTTGGTATGAGAGAATTGAACCAGGTTTCAAACCGAAAATAGTTAGATCTCAATGAACCGTTTTTTAAAAAATATATTAAATAATTAATTTTTAATGAAAAACCCACTTTTAAGATTTAAAACCATGATTCCAAGCCAATAGAGACAATATATGTAGAGTTTTCTCATCTATATACCATGTAAAGGTGAATATATCAAAATGGCATCGAGTGCTATACATATCATCGACAAAATACATAAGCAATGAGGCTCTAAATGACCTATAAAGCCCAAAAACAATGCTACAAGCTATGAGGCCATTGGCCTACTACAAGACTACAAGTCTACACATGATCAATCATCAAATTCATCACCACTACTAGACACAAAATCATCATCAAGAGCTACATAGATATCATCTAGTTCAGAGTATGAGGATGCCTCAGCCTCATCTACAACCTTAGTAGCGTTGCCACCAATAACAATAGAAGTGGACCTAATGGAAGCACGAGTTGGTCGAGTTGCATGACTAGTGTCTTCCATTGGTTGTTTTCCTTTCCTTGATGCGGCTACTAATCTTGGTTCTGATGGCGCCACCAAATCTGCTTCATCCCCTGCTAATACCATGTCAATATCAAAATCAACATCAAACACAAGATCTTCAGTCTCCTCCACCCATTCTAATGTTGGATCAATATCGTCCAACACAATGGGATCTAGATCAGGTGTTTTGTTCATCATTTGGTTCCACCTTAGTCGAAGGTTGTATTGCACAAAGAGAAGATCATTTAAATATTTTTTTTCCAACAGTTTCTCTTCTTCATGTGTATGCGCTCAAAAACAGACCAATGGCTCACAACCCGAAGCACTGCAAGTTTGGTTGAGGACTCTAATTGCAAACTTTTGCAATTGAGGGCATTGGCTGCCAAATGACTCCCACCATTGTGCTACAAAGAAAAAGACATTAATTAGTAACTTAGTTCATTTCATTACTCATTTACAAATTACAAGTATTTATAGATAATTTGAAATGTAAATTTGTAAACAATTTAACTTGAAAAGAAAAACAAATGTGCATTGCTTACCTGCTTGATCCACATCTCTTGCCATATTTGCCAAGTTTTTTCCAAAGGTACCCGCTGCCATACTGCAAAGAGTAAGTTTTTTATGTATTTCCAACTAGTCTACATGGATAGGGACCATGCACTCCAAGCAATCAATCAATCCGGCTCTGAGCTCCCCATCCTGCAAATATCCTAGCCAAGCTTTATAATGATACTTTGGGTTCAAAAAGTACCCAACTGCATGTATAGGACGATGGAGTTGATTGTTTCATCTGTTATCAATGACCTCCCATATTCAACCATATTTAGCTAACCTATCCTTGTAAGCTTCACGTATCTGCTCCTTTGCCTAATCCATAGCCTCATAAATGTAGCCCATGATAAATTTTTCCCCATCCACCATCCTTAGCACCTTAATAAGAGGCTCGGTACTTTTCACAAGCTCTACAGACTTTTCCCAAAATAGTTGTCAAAAACTTTCTTTTTGGTGTCTTTGCCATGTTGTCCACGAGCCTACTGAGATTCAGTCCAATCATCAGAAGAAAACATTTTCTGTAGGTTTTTCTGTTGAGAATTGAGACATTGCAACGTGAGGAAATGAGTTGCAAATCTCGTAATTGCGGGCCTAACAAGCTCTTTTCCCCTAGTGTTTTTCCTCATTAGACTCAATACCCATGAGTGGTTGTAAATGTATTTTGTAATGCACTTGGCAAGCTCTACAATGTTTTTTACCCACTCCACTTTCTTTTGTCCTCAAGCAAGAGGTCTATGCAATGTGCAGCACATGGAGTCCAAAATATGGTCTTATATTTGGACTCAAGCATCTTTCCAGCAAGAACATAGTTTGAGGCATTATATGTGATGACCTACACAACATTTTGCTACCCCACTTCCTGAATAATGTCATCCAAAAGCTCAAATAGAAGGGTTGCATCCTTCACCTTATCGGATGCATCAATCGATCTCAAAAACATGGTTCCTTGAGGGCAAGAAACAAGGAAATTAATGATAGTGTGATTCTTTCCATAAGTCCATTCATCTGACATGATGGAACAACTTGTTTTGAGCCATGACTCTCTATACTCAGCCAAATACTCATTAATGGAAAAAATCTCTTTTTGCAAAAGAGCTCCCCTCAAGTCATGCATACGAGGGCCTTTGAAGCCCTTTCCTGCAACTATAACAGAGTCCCACATAGCTTGGTAATAAGGTGAGTGAGCAGCATCAAATGGGATATCTGCATCATACCACCATCTAGCAATGTATTGATAAGAAGTATCTTTGCATTGTTTTTTCCAATGTTGATCCAAAGTGGGTTGACGACTTCGCTGGGAGGAAGTGGGATTCGCTGAGGCAATGGTGGCAGAGGATGAGAAATAACTCTCGATGTTTGTTCTCTTGGTTCCTTTAGATTGTTGGCCAAGAGAAGGAGGAACATAGTGAAAGGGATCATTGGTGGGAGGGACAGAAGAGGAGTCTTGAATCTCATAATCATCATACCCACTCTCTTTCATGGCTTCTAATAATTCCCTCTTCCTTGCAATTTCATCTTGGATGGCCTTCTCCCTAGCCTTATTCTCCTCAAACTTTTCAAACTTGGAAAGGTATCCTGCCCTAACAAGACCTAACACTTCATTTGGTGCTTCACATGGCTTTACTTGGCCTCTTATCCCAACTAAGTGTTGTTTCAGTTTGAGAATACCCCCACCTCCAATAGCTGTATCGCAAAATTTGCATATAATTTTTCCATCAATCAAATCACAATGAGCCCATGCACTGTCCTTGGCTTTTGGAGCCATGTTGGCTTGAAATAATTAAAATTTTCAAAGAAATCTGCCATTTAAAAAAAATTGCAGCTAAGAAAAATTGAAAACCAAAGCTAGATTTAGGGAAAAAAAAAATGCACATTGTAGCCTACAAAAATTGATAGCATAGAACTAGAGATTTGATAGCAATACATTGGCAACAGTGAAATGAGGAATTTTTCAAGTGAAAATCCTTACCTGGAAATGCAAACTAGCTTCCTTAGCCTCCTCTTGAAGATGCCAACTCTACTGACAGCTCCAAACTATCTCCAAACTATCTCCAAAATAGCTCCAACTCCAACTCCAAGCTTCCAAGATGACTACTCCAGCAAAAACTCAACACTCTCCAAGCTCCCAATCAAACTCACAAAAACTCCAAATGAGATGTGTGAGACAAATGAGAGGGGTAAGCTCATTTTAAAGGCTTGGAGAGGGTGTTTTTGGAGGGAAACAGCTCTTATCTTCCCTCCAAAACACCCTGGAACTTTCGTAAACCACGCCCTGTGGGTCGTCACGGCCTTGGCAATGAATTGGTCGATTTGACCCTAAACCGATCGGTTTCGTCCTAAACCGGCCGATTAGGGCTGGTTTTTCTGATTTTTGGGTGAAATGGAGGCCTGAACCGGGTTTTTGTGCCGGTTTGACATGGTGGGCCAATGAACCGGCCAGTTTGACCAGTTTCTGGTTCAAGTCGGTCGGTTTTTAAAACTATGGTTGAGAGGGAGTGTTAAATGATGTTTCAATCTTGGACAAGGTGAGGGGAACGACCAAACAAGAATATTCACTTTAGAAGGTTGAATTGATCCTACTAAGGTCTAGCCTTGGGGATACCTAGGCAAAATTCAGTCCTAGAGCTAGGGCTAAGGATTCTCAGAGATTCCACCATCAAATTGGCATCAAATTTGGAGGAGAGGGAGGGGACCCACCAGCGCATTAGCCTAGAGGAGATCGAAATTTTTCCTTGGCCCAATTACCGAGAAATTGATGCCCTAGGTGACCTAATGGGGCTAGACTTGGAAAAAGGGGGAAAATGATAAAATGAAGGTTGAGATGATCACCCTTTTATGGAATTAGTGCCTAATTCACTTGGGGATAGGATTCAAGGATGGTAATGAGTAAGAACTTGAATTCTTGATCAAAGACGTCCAAAAAGTCAACTTCATCCAATTTAGATAGTAAGAAAAGAAAAGCGACTTTCAAGCATTTATACTTTAAAACAAATGATGCAAGATTCTCGAGATAAATAATCTCTAGGACATTTCATTCATATAACATTGGCCCATACATTTAATAACAAAAACATAGCTCAATTCCACATTACAATAATGCAGCAACTAGCCCTAATTTTAGCAGTATGCAACAACGAGAATAACAACGATAAAAAGCACTTACAACGTTATGGAGTATATCTAACCAGCAATTCATTTGCATAACAAAGCTCCAAGATAAGAGAGATAACCCAAACCCATACATACAAATATCCTCCAAGGAAAAAGTGCGAAAATTATCTAAGACTAAAGAGATCCCAAGTCAAGCGATGATACAAATGAATGTATCTAACATCAATATATAGCCTCCTAGGTAGTTCGAATTAGCCTATGGGCCCCTAAAGATAAAATAATGTGCAAATAATAACTCCTAATGGTGACAAGCCCACCATACTAGCTCATAATGTAAAAACAAGCCTCATAAGGGGCCAAATAATGATGTATGCATGTCGTAGGACCCTCCAGAGGCTCAATGACATCCTGAAGTACCATATTGAGGAATAAATTCCTTGAAATAGGATGGACAAGGGGGTGGCCCCTTGTTCTCCAAGTAGTAGACATGTGGTGCTCTCAGTGGTTCTGAGGGCACATTAATGACCCCATGGGTCTCTATATGAATCAAAGATGTTTGTAGATCTTCTGCAATGGTCCAGATGGTGGAATGAATGCTACCATGACATCATACAAGTGTTGGGACACCTGCCAAGAGTGCGGGGCTCCTACGGGGGCCTGCTCGGCATAGTGCACAAATCGTGTCACCATCGTCCCAAATGTGGATCGCTAGTAGTCTCTGAACATCCATGGAGATCTGTGGAGTGTTGTCTGCTTCTGTGGAGGCCCATGGCTCTCTATGCACACCCTACATGTGCCAATGTGGACCTCTAGGGGTTAGGATCCCATATAGGGATGCCAAACCCAAATGGAAACGACCTGTAATCCTGCATAAGATCAATGTGTCCCCTAGGCTTCCAAGTTCCAGTAAGTCATTAAAATAATCGGATAAAGGAGAATACAAACCATGGATAACAAAGTGGGCACTTCATAATGGCATGCCCTTCGGTAGTGGGCTTTGGCATGTGCTAATGTCTCCAAACTCCAAAGGGGGTTAGCCAAGGACCTTATTAGGTGGTTTCAGCCCTTAGAGGGGACAATATGTCCAAGGTACATCCTTCTAATCGAGGTGGCAAGTGACAAATAGGTGAGATGGAATAGGGGATGAGGGGGGAAACCCTAGGCCATATAATGGGGCATAGGGGTAGCTAAATAAGGGGAAGCCAACACACCTGGGTATATAATGTATAGGAGGGAGCAATCGTGGTACATGAGGTGCCTCGACCTTGATTTTTCCACCCTTCTTTATATGCCTTTTGCCTTTTATGAAATTTTCTTTAGTTAATTACTCAGGGCTCAAAAAACAAGAGCGTGATGTGTATAATATAGCAGTGATTACCCCCTTTGAGGCAGGATGGTTCATTGTCCTCCAGGGGTTGGGACAATCATGGGTTCCTGAATGATAGAGGAGGCTCATCTAGGGCCTATGGAACCAGGGTAATGGCCATGGATGGGGTAGAGCTCATGTGTCGGCTTTTGCCCACGTACTGATTATATTTGTCCCGACCATCTTTTGGATTTTGTGGTACAATTTCATATTAAATGTGGCAATTTATGCTTTTCACTTTTTCTTTTAATTGCTTCAACCTCTGGGGCATCATTCTAGGCCTGACCCAAGGTGGGGGCAAGGGGGCAGGGAGGTTAGCCCTATGTGGACCCAGGTGGGAGAAAAGATGGATGAGGGTATAGTGAGTGGAAAGGGAGTGATATCTGCGGATAAAGGAGCGGGACCACGCACCCAAAATCGAGGTTTCCCAAGTAGTACCACCCTAGAACCAAATGGTCAATAAAGGAGATCCCACAAGTCTAAAATGCAAGGGTAACAACCCAAAAGAGACCAAGGGGACAGGAGCACAAACTAAGCCCACTCTTTCCGCCAAATCCCCCCATCAATCCATACCTAGAAGTATCCATGATAAGTAAACCCAATACTCAATCACCAAATGACAAGACATACCTTTAGTTTCGGGAGGCCCACCTTCAAACATACGATCACTACAGGTGGGTGAGGGACCACATGGCTGGCTCAGGTGGTAGAGAAATGGCACAACGAGCTAGTAGGAGGCATCAAGGGGTTGTTGGCTGCCGGTTGAGGCTCATCATCGAGAAAATTTTCTCCTAGGGATATCACCCACAAGGTGGTGGGAAACAAGATGCATTGTAGAACTATACTTGTTTGAATTGCTTCTAGGGTTTGCAATATATTATAGCAGAGTATGTTATATCTCTGGAAGAAATATTGAAGCCCTAGATATAATATCTTGATTGAGTTACTAATGTGATCTACGCAGGAAGTTGAAGTATCGAAGTATGTGTCTCTCCCTAATTGTGAACCTAACTAAGTTTATTTATTTGGTGTCTAATGTCTAATGCTTCCATATGATTCTGATATAGTTAACTTCATACTTTTATATATGTATTTTGATTGTACTTGCTATCTAAGTTGTGTAGGTACATAATCTTCAAGACGAATAAGATGTTCGTAAGTAAAGTTGAATTGATTGATAAGCATGATGGAGAAAGTTATATGAATGATGATGATCAAGATGACTTTGATAAGAAGGATGGAAGCCATGAAATATTCTCTGATGTTATAGAAGTTAAGAGGGAGCCTAGAAAAAGGAAGGGTATATCTCCCAAGTTGAGAGGGAGGGCATATATACATTTAGGTGTTGCTGAAAGAAGGAAAGCAGGATCTAGTTGTAGAATATGTTGTTGCATGTGAAGTAGGAAAGGAAGTTGTATGTTTGAGGAATCCTTTGTCAAGATTTGTTTAGGAAGCCTCTAAGTCCTACTATGATAAATTGTGAAGCAAAATCAAGATGTTTGAAGACCCCAGAGGTTTGTGTTTATTTATTTGAAAGGTTGTTACTGATTGGGGTTGTGATTGTTCAAGTAAACCTCTCGAAGTTTTTGAATCATGCTTGCAGTTACTAATCTATTTGATCAGGAGAGATTCGATGTGTTGAGGCATTGTGTATGCCTGGGAGGACATCTAGCCGACCTGTGTGTTGATGTCCAGTTCCCGAAGTAGGGAGGGTGGTGTTGGTCATAGAGCTCTGACCTTGCATTACACACCTAGTTCCCTGGGTTGATGGTTAGTAAGTAAGCCTAATGGTACCTAGAGAGGTTGAAAGCTTTAGTCCATCTTAATCCCACCTGGATAGATTGCCCTATTTAGAAATCTAGTCCATGGCACCATAAGTGCCTAAACTCTTCATGGTTCATGTGTTGTGAGATCTTCCATGTACTTATGTAAGTATGAATACCTCCCTAATTAAGAGGGAGTGTTGAAAAATGTGACTAGGTTCAATCTTCATAATTGTATGAGTCATAATGAAATGTATTTATCTTTTTTTCCCCTTGGAAAAATCGTAATTTTGATTAAGTAAGAAAATTACATGTTGTAAATGCATATGCATATGTTGCAAGAAAGGCGCTGCCTGTCCAAAAATAAAGTTCAGGTATGTAACTGTTCAAAAATTTGATGCCTTATGTCCACGCAAGGAGGCATCAGTGTCATGTATTATACTGCATAATAATTTACCAGATAAGAAGTCCAGAACTTGGAGGGCGCTGATCATCTCAAGAGAAAACATGTATATTGACAGATGGAGTAATGACTGACGACAAAAAAAACATATGAAAAATGTCCTGGCTGCCATTGAGCTGATGCTATACAACTATGTCCATTTATGGTCGATGGAAGTATTGATAATGAGTGCCTTCCCTCTGTTCTTGAATTAACCAAGTGCCTGAAGGCCTGTCCGCAGCCTCTTTGGATAATCTATCGGTAGCTGTGTTCTATTCCCTGTAGATATGATGGCATGTAAAAGAGTCAAAAAAAGAGATAAGTCGCAGAGCCTCATCCAGAATATGTCTCAATGAAAAAGCAAAGCATCTAGTAGTTTTGTTTAACTAGTCACATACAACTTTAGAGTCCCCAAATAATTGTAGATCTCTGCAGTGTTTATCCAAAGCAAATTGAACACTAAATTTTGCGGTGGTTAATTCAGCAAAGTTTTTTGTTCCCCGCCCTCATCCCATTTGAATGTTGTATTGGTGGGAAACAGAAATATGAAGAACGGTGCCTCTGCCACATCCTCCCTCCTGGGCAGAGCTGTCAAAATAGGCCCAAGGAATCTGATGATTAATAGTCTTTGGTGCAATAATGCGGGGTCTGGAGGCTTTAGTGTCATCCGAAATGAGGGCGAAATCAAACAAAACACGAGCAGCAATGGAGGGCCAGTGTGGGGCGATGTTCTGGAAAGTGAGTATGTTCCTTGTGATCCAGAGAGCCCAACTAACGAGTGGTAGGTTCCTAAGCTTGGTCGGGATACCATTAGTCCACCAACCGGACCATGCCTTTGTGATAGATGCTCTCGTCCACCTACATTGTAGTGTCACCGATATTAAAATAGATTGCCATAGTTCTTGCGCAGCTGTGCACTTTATAAAAAGATGAGGGACCGATTCATTGCAGCATTTACAAAGACAGCACCAATATGGACCATAATGAGAATGCTTGAGGAGGTTGTCTACTGTGGGGAATTTATTTTTTAAAATTGTCCACATAAGGAGTCTACATCTGGGAGGTGCTTTGAGTTTTCAAAGATTCTTCCACCATGACTCAATGTCTAGAGGTCTGCGAGATTTGGCCAACACAAGGTAGGCTTCCTTAGGTGAGTATCTCTCGGTCTTCGAAAGTGCCCAGATTACCTCATCTTCGCCCTCACTAATTTGGATGTGTGCTTCTATAAGGGCCTCGATATAATCATTCCAGGTCTGAGTCCACTGATGTGGGATATTCAGACGATGGGCCGATTTCCATGCTTACTAAAATAAAGTGGTATGCTCAGAGTCTGCGATGTCACTAATGTGAGTGATATTCGTTGCATTGAGGTGGTTTGTGAGTTCTATTGGCAGCCTGTGAGCATTACCACAACCAATCCATGGATCTAGCCAATCCTCGGAGGCGATCCAAATTGTATTTTCCAAGTAATACCTGCTCTGATGGAGTCCATAGACTTGATAACAACCTTCCATATTATTGAAATCCCTGTGGAGAACCTTTGAGGCAGTCTTAGCCAGTCCATCACTTGTAGTGGGGCAATATATTTGGAGACATCCACCTTTGTCCAAACACTGCTAGTTGTAATGAGCTGCCAACCAAGTTTAGCTGCCAATGCTAAGGAGAAATCCTCCAGCTCCTTAATGCCCCAGCCACCCCATTTTTTTGGCAGATTTAGAGAAAAAATTTCCCATCTAACTACCCTTCCAAAGGAATCTGCAGCATAAGGCCTGTATCCTAGAGAGAATGCCCCTGGGAATCCATGCCAAGGTCATCCAATAGACCAGGGTAGCCTCCAGTACACTTTTAATGAGAATAAGCTTGTCTGCCCTCGATAGATATTTATGATACTAGATGTTGAGTCACTTTTCCATCTTTGCGATAAGCCAGGTCCAGTCTGCTATTTTGTAACCTAGGGGCTTCAACTTGTATCCCAGATATTTGAGACCCTCCACCAGTCTCAGATGGGAGAACTAAAATCTTTGAAGAGCATAATGGATTTCGTGCTGGGAGCATCCTGTCGCTGTTAGAGTAGACTTGGTGCAGTTAATAGTCATTCCAGTGGCCGATTTGAATAGAGAGAAAGTATTCTTCATATTTGTCAGGTCCACAATGCCTCCATTGAGGAATATCAAGACATTGTCCACAAATAACAGATGTGTCAAGATGCAGTCATCTGTGAATTTTATGCCTTGCAATCTGCCCCTTCTGAATTCTTCTTTGACTATTCTGTTGAGCCCTTCCATAATGAGGAGAAAAAGTAATGGTGACAGAGGGCATCCTTGGCGTAGGCCTCTTTCAGAATGAAAGAAGGGAGAAGCGCTTCCGTTAACCAGAACACTGAATGGTATGTTAGTGATACAGCTCATAATCCATTTAATGAAAGCAAAAGGAAACCCCAGGTGTGTTAAGAGCATTCTTAAGTACAACCAGCAAACTCTGTCAAAAGCCTTAGAGATATCTACCTTAAGAATCATACCTTTGATTTCCTTGACATGCAGAGAGTGCAAAACCTCCTGAGTTGTTCCCACTGCTTCATGGATCTGGCGATCTTGTAGGAAGGCAAATTGCTCCGGAGATATGTGTTTGGATAAGATAGGTCTCAGTCGGTTGGCTATAATTTTAGCCATGATCTTATAAATGCAGTTGCACAATGAAATCGGTCTGTAGTCATCAAAGGTGGTCGGCTTATCGGTCTTGGGGATGAGCGCAATGAAGGTTGAGGTGAAAGAAGCATGCATTTTGCCGTTATGTCTGGAGTCCTCAATGACTTTGAGGAGGTCTGCGCCGAGAATCTCAAAGAAAGCTAGATAGAACTCTATCGACCAATCATCCGGCCCATGGCTCTTATCTTTCTTAAAACACTTGAGAGTGGCTTCTAGTTCCCCTAGAGAGACTTCCATAGTCAGATCCCTGCCATACTCTTGTTCCACAAAGAGTAGAAAAAGTTGAGCCACTTGAATTATTTCAGCAAGGTTGACATCGAGGGGGGCTCTATAAATCTTTTTGAAATGAGAGGATGCCAATGAAGCCAGTTGAGGGAAAGTGTTTATAGTGTGGCCTCGTTCATCCGAGAGCTGCCAGATGGAATTTATTACTTTCCTTCCATTTGCATATTTGTGATAAAATTTTGTGTTATCGTCACCCTCTTGCAGCCAGATCGCCCTACTCCTCAACCTCCAAGCTTCTTCACGATCCTTTAAGATTTTCCCTCTAGCTGCATAGCAAGATGAGATTCTTTCCTTGTGTTCTATGGCGCTGTATATCCCCCCTGATCATTTTCAAATTCTGCTATTTCACTTTCTACCTTCCTCAGGGTTTGATCGTCCTTGACCCTTTTGTTATGTGCCCATATTTTAGAAAGCCTCTTCAGCTCAGTGAGATTGTGAGCAAAACCTTTAACTATGTTTCCTCCAGCATCTGGGGGATTTCCCTTCCAAAAATCTGTGGCCATGCGTATATAGGAAGCATCTTTTAACCATGCAGAGCAGAACTTAAATGGACCCTTAGGTTTCCCCTTCCCTCCACAGATTTCCATATATATAGGGAAATGATCAGAGATGCCTCCTGATCCCACCCATTATCTATGATTAATACCATGGTCAAGCAGTCTTTCCTTGATCAGGAATCGATCAAGTCTTCGAGCTAGACTGTCATCCCCAATCCTATTATTCCTCTAGGTGGGTTGTAGCTTTGTAGAGGGGATATCTATCAAGTTGTGTGAATCCAAAGCATTCTCAAAATAGTCAGATAGGGGGTCTCTCTGTGCTCCGTGTCCCCATGATCAGAATGGCCTAAGGAGAAATTTAAATCACCTCCCATGATAAGGTATTCCTTTTGAAGTAGCTCAGAGCTCAAGAGATGATCCCAGAATTCAGGCCGATGGCGGCATGGCACATAAACATTGTAAAACCGAATCTCTAATCCCAGGTCAGCTATGAACAAATCTGCCCCAATATGCCCAGATCCACCCCAACAGTTGCGGAGAATAATGGTGCTCAGATTGAATCCTAAGGCGATTCCACCAGATCTTCCATTGGCATTAAGGCCAAGAAATTTCCATCCGGGGAGCATCGATTCTAGTAGGTGAGAGATGGCTTAAGTGATTCCTAGAGTTCCCTGTAAAAAAAAGACATCTAATGGTTCTGTAACAATCATTCTTCGAAGTGCTAGTTTTTTATCAGGCCTAGCGATCCCTCTGCAATTGAAGGAGACTATCTTCATGGGGGGGGCTCCTTCAGGGGGGTTCGTGCTCTAAGTGCCCCATGAATGGTTGCTTGTTTGTTGGAAGCAATCTCATCTCCAGCCAGACTCTGCGCTTTGGAGAGAGACGAGGGTCGACCACGAGGAAGTTTAGGGGAGAAGGGTTAAGTAATAAGGTCTAATCCAATGTGGTCAAGAGGCTATCTTTTTGCCTTGGATCGGGTCTGATATCTCGGGGAGGGAGGCCCCGACTCGGGTGCAGGAGTGATTAGGGGGGGGGATCCGGGAGTGAAAGCGGAATGGTAGAGAAAGTAGATTAGGGGGGACTAAGGGAGCAGGCCAAAGAGGTGGGGACCAGAGAGAGTCCTACCGAGCCATGAATGATGCCAGAAGCAGAAGAAACATTACCATTTGCATTAGAGAGCAAATGAGAAAAAATAGCGAAGGGAGAGTTCTTACCCGAAGCATCCGCAGTCCCGGCAGCCACCCTAGCCCTTCTGAGAGGAGGAGAGGGTGGCCGAATAGGTGGTCTGCCTCGCTTCTTCGGGGTCACTTACATGGGGGTCTTCTTTACTGAAGCCGGATCCGCTTGTACCTCTGAGTCTGCTCTAGGGAGTTGTTCCCTCGGCTTCGGTGGTGACTTTGGTGGGATCTCTCTTCCAGAATCCCCTGTGCGAACCTTTCCATTAAGAGGGCAATCCCGAAATAGGTGCCCTACCTTATGGCATCTTCTGCATTTGAAGGGAACTCCTTCATAATCCAATGTTTGCCACCGAGAGAAATACCTCGATTGAATAGTGATGAACTCCTATAATCCATCAGTGGTATCCAAATGTACCAGGACCCTGGCGTAGGCCATCTTCCCTGTAGTGAGGTAGGATTTGTCATGTTCTAAATAAGTGTCAAGTGCATTCCCAATACGTTTGAAGACATCCTCAGACCAGAACTGTAATGGTAGCCCGGGAAGACGGACCCAAAGGGGGGCAGCTTCAAGCCGCTCTTGTTCAGGATCAAACAGGGGAGTCCATTTGCGAAGGAGCACCGGCGCCTGTTCTATATGCCAAACGGTTGAGAGCACCCAATTTGTGTGTTCGACCCTGGAAAAACATAGGGAAAACCATCCCTTTAACAAAAGTTTGCACGAATGGAAGTTCAGCCAAGTGATGACCCCATACATCAGATGCCCATTGCTTCAGTCTTGCCGCGGTGTAGTTGCGTCCCCTAACACAGCCCACCAAAACCCTATCTGTTGTGTCCATGGAATCGCATAATTGTGTGTCCTCGGTTAGCCTAAGGAAAACCTCACAGGCCTTAGGTTTCAAACACTTCTTTTTTCTTTATGGCTTGGTCCTATCATCAGATGAGGGTTGCTAAGAGTCGGTCGAAGGGGGGAGAGTCCCAGAGATAAGAGAGTCTGGGATAGGCGCCGAGGTGAAGACACCAGATAAGGGAGAAATTCCAGTGAGGTTGCCAGACGGGGGAGCGGCAAAAGGCAGCGAGGGTTGAAAGGCGGCAGCAAGTGTCAGAGGTATGTGGGATTGAGCAACTGAGGGGGCACAAGAGCCAGCATAGGGAGGAAAAGGGGCGAGGCCCGCTAATAGGGTTTCACTGCTAGGGTTCAAAGGATGATCCACAAACTGGAGAGTAGAGGGCGAGAGAGGCTGATCCGTGAGATCTGGCAGGGTAGGGCTGATCTCCTGGAGGGTAATAACCGATCTGTTGGACCCCGAGATTGATGGCAGCGCTTCGACGGCTTCGGAGAGTTCACAGTCAAAGGAGAAGACGCCTGTCGGGGATGCATGAGGATGTGTCCAAATAGAGATTCCCTCCAAAGGGTCCACTGAATAATCAACTATGTCCTCCATAACTGTCACTAAAAAACCGCGCCAGCTGCCTTCGGAGTGTTGGGAAGCCCGTTGCTGTATAACCCGGAATAGTAACGAAACAAGGAGGGGTAGGGGAGGCTAAAACAACTGATAGGAGGTGTTAACCACGACAGTTTGTCGACAACACAAAAGGTAACAGCAAAGGCGTACGGGCGAGTAAGTGCGGCTAGGTACCATAATGCTAGCTTTAAATGTGCTTCAGGAACCTGAAAAAAACCCTAATCCGCAACGAATCCCGTACAAAAACCCCTGACTCCATGTTCTTTTTTCAAATGTATTTATCAAAAGAAAGAAAAAGGAATTTTTATTACTATTATTATGACTTATTAAAGCATGGGTTTCATGCTTGGGTCATCATGTTTTAGGTCAAAACCCCCATTGAGAACTTCTAGGTTTTATATTAAGTCATTAGAGTCATTGTCCATTTAATGAGACCCTTCTTGGGCATTTGAATCATGTAAAAAGAATTATTTGAGTAAAATATGTAATTTGTCACCTCCACACCAAGTCAGCCCTTACCTAATCATGTCGACCTACATGAAGGTAATTCGAACTCCAGAAGAGGCTATAATACAGTGCAGTTCGATTCATTTGGAGGAGAATCACAAAAGTTTGATATCTAAGAGAAGAAGCAGCAGAAAAGTGTGAAGTTGCAGAAGGAGGAGAATTGTTGGAAGGTCGAATTTTCTGGTTCATCTCTTTCACACATGTGAATTTGTTGGGCTATTTCTAGAAGGTCAAACTACTGCATCAAGATCAAAGTTCTTTTATTGTTGGGTTGAAGTTCTGTTGTTGGGGAGGTTGAAATTCTGTTACTGCAAGATCGAAGTGCCAGCATGAAGGTCATCATCTGCAGAAGCAAGGAAGGGCCAACTTGGTGATTGGAGGAAGTTTGTCTTGGTCAAGGAGTCTTGGATTATCTCGTGAAACTAATAAAGGAAGAGTTGTTGACTGGATTTTCCCCTAGATCGGGGTTTTTCCATGGTTGTCCACCTACATTTGATGTCTTTGATCTTCATGCTATGGTTTTGGTAATTGCTTGATGAACTAAGATAAAAGAAGAACAAAAGAAAGTTAATAAGAACATAAGAATATCACAGGTAATTATCAACTTAAAGAAAATCTTTCTGATTTTCCAACACAGCCCTTGTGTCTTAAGGAAGGGGTAAAACCCCAGCGCCAAGGAAAATTAGTTTTGGTGTTGAAAGTTTGAAACTATAACCCCTAGCCAATCTTAAAAAGGAATCATGGTGAATTTCTTATCGAAAAAAGTGTAAGTAGGTTCAGTCTTCATAAGTATGAAATGTATTCTTGTAAATTATAAAATGAAAAGAAATTATAATTATTGGAGCATGGGTTTCATGCTCAAGTTCTTTTATTTTATAGGTCAAGCACCCATTGAGTGCTTCTAGGGTTTGTCCTAGGTCTAAGAGTCATTTCCATATATTGAAGACCCTATGGGCACATTGTATCTTATAAAGAAAAAATTGTTTTTGTCTTTAAAGTGTCAAAATGCCCTCCA
>APFE030202600.1:116704-126954 GCA_000404065.3 Pinus taeda
GTTCTAATAACAAAATGCATCCCGGCTTTGGGGTCAAGTTGAAGGAAAACTCTGCCGATCGTAGATCGGTGAGACGAAAAACCTTCCGGGACATAGATTATCATTAGAAAGTTAGGTCCACCTAGGAAATTTACATACATGACACAGCTCTGCTAAGATTATTTACATCAAAATGCAGACTGGGTTTACAACTTTAATAAGATCAGGAGAATGACGATGACTACTGAATGGCACGAACATCTCGATCAAGCGCTGCCCCTTTTTTGCGAAAAAAGGGGGTGTACTGCTATGGGTAGTTGACACGCGGTCAACAGATAGGTTTGCCCAAATTTTGGGGTTTTAATTTTTTCAGGAGATTTCATTTGTTTTGCAAGGCATATTTTATTCATGAGGAGGTCTCCATTTTGTATGCAGGATCGAGCTTCTTTGAAATAAAAAATATTGTGGTGAGGGTCGTGATTTTCATTGATCCAGGAGTCGAGTTCATCAGAGCAAACGGTTTTATCTTAGGGAACAATTATAATAATGAGGGATTTATAAATCATGAGTACAGCATCATTAGTGCAAAGAAGGCCAAGTCTATTAATTTATGGGCATTAAGTCTTCCTATGAGAGAGGCTTCCATATTTTGAAGGAGGCAGCGCTGGTTATCTTGGAGATCGATTTATTAAAAGGGTAAATTCTGTAATGGAAGGAGAATCAATCTTGGTTAGCATATTTCTCTCTGAGAGCAGACTAACTAAACAGCAGCATTCTCAATCTTAAAACTATAGCCACCTTGTGCCATAGCCAAGCCAAGAGAAATATATGTTTAAGTAGCCCATCATTGACATAATCCACCATGCTGAATTGCTTTCTTTTATGAGCAGTGGAAGGGTTTCTCATTGGCAGCAGGGTAATATAGAAACTTCAGGGAATTGGAGACAGAATACCTCGGCTCTGAGGGCCCAATCTTCTTTTGCAAAGACAACAATCAAACCTAGCAATCCCTAATTTCTATAAGCAAACATTCTCAGGTTTCCATGATATTTTGTAATCAGATTTGACGTGAGATCCTTCAGTTTTAAAAAAATAAGTGCCGAGTTGTGCAAATGATGCTAAGAGTTTCTATTTAATATGTGCTAAAATTGGCAACTAGGGCCAAACTCCACATGGGTCATCTTATTTATGACAACTGATATTTTATTATATTCCTCTCTCAAAGAAGTGTAGGATTGTCATTGATCTAAAGATCATCTGATTCTGACATGTACAAATGAAGATATGAATTTATTTATATTATGGACAAATTGTCAAGGTCGGCCAGCAAACTCACATAGGCTCAGAAGCCCAATAGTCACGACTATTCATCCTCAACGTTAACCTATAAATACATGATGCCTCATCCTCATTTGGACACACTTCACTTCACACACATCTCTCTCTCCTCACATGATTGGGTATGGATTTCTGGGAAGCTCTCCACACGTGCGAAGCACTGTGCTTCTCTGTTCCAGCAGTTGACCAGCGTTGACCGAATTTGCAGAAGGTTGTTTTGACTATGTTGACCGAACGTTGACCTGTTTTGGTGCGATTTTGGGTGGAGGAATTCTGTCCTAGCAAGCCGCATTTCCAGGCACAAAAATAGAGGCAATCTGTACTGTTTGACCAGCGTTGACTGTGGTTAGGGCTGACCACAGGTTAACTGTTTGACCAGAATTTCACTGGGCAGAATTTGATTGTTTTGAGGGATGTTTCATCTTGCTGTTTGGAGGCCGAAGTTGACTGAAGTTGACCAAATCTTTGAGGGTCAAATCTGCCCTGTTGATCAGCGTTGACTTTTCTAGTTAGGGCTCTTTTGTTGCTATTATAAATTATCAGAATTTGTAAATTGTACTATCTCTCTCTGTTGAGCTATTGAAGACTAAAAGAAGATTTGATCGAGGGTTTCCCCACATTGGGGTTTGTCCCTAGTTGGTGCCACATCTTGTGTCTTCTTGTTTTGGCTTGTCCTCTACTGTCTATGTTTATGTTCTATCAGCGTTTTACTTACATGTTTATGTGATTGCTGCACTGAAATTGATATTGGGCTCATAAAGAAATTGAAGTAAAATTGCTCTAAAGCATAGAACATACCATTGTTACCTAAAATTAACATGGTATCAGAGTTGAGGTGAAGACAAAGCCCAAGCAAGAGTGAAAGAGCAATCACCAAAGACAGTTGGACAATGACAAAAGACTCAATGGGTTGCTCATCCTACTTCCCGGCTAAAGACAAGCTCCATGATAAATCTGACTATCTTGGATGGAAGATGTCTCTTGATTTGACCTTGGAAGAGATTGAAGTGATGGATTATGTGCAGGGTAAAATCCTTGAGCCTCCTTCAAATGCACTGACTGCTACAAAGACCACGTACAATAAGGCTAAAGTCAAAGCGAAGAAGATTATCAGGGATTCCATTGACAAGCATCAAGTGGCCTATATCTCTGAATTGAAGACCTCTAAGGAGATATACGACAGGTTGGTCGGCATGTTCAAGGTTAATAATGATAATCAAATTCTCTTTCTCAAGAATTTGTTGAAGGATATTAAGAAGGGAAAGGGCAAGGACATTCAATCCTATTTCTTGAGGATTACTAAGATCAAGAATGATCTACTCTCGATTGGAGAAATCATTCCTGACAAGGAACTTACTCTCACCACCCTTGGAGGACTCCCACCTGAGTGGTATGTATTTAGAACCACTATACTCAACAATGATCGAATTCCAGGGTTTGAAGAATTGATGTTGAGATGCATTCAAGAATAAACAAGAATGGTGGAGCAAGAAATGCCTTCTAATAGAAGCAACCCCACTGCATTCTCCCTCGTGCCAAGAGGAAGAACAATGCAGATTCAAAGAAGCAAAGTCAAGGAAGACCGGGATTCAAAAATAGAAGGAAGGGAAGATGCTTTGTTTGCAATAAGTTTGGCCACTATGCAAGGGAGTTTCCTAATAGAAGGGATACACCTTGAGATGATGACTATCATAACAACTCCAGGGGCAACTTCAACAACAACGATCAAAGGAATGGCAGGTCCAATGGCAAAGCAAAAAGGAATGCGGGACATGAAGGAAATGGTCGACCCTCCAAGAAATCAAGGAACTCCAAGTATGATGAATCTAATGTTGCTAACAATAAGCAAAAAGAATACTATCTTACATCGGTCCTCTCCATTGCCTCTCCTCCAGACACTTTGGGAAATTGGCTGATTGATAGCGGTGCCTCAAGGCACTTCACCGGATACAAGGAAGCCCTCTCTAATCTGATAGAAAAGGAGACAAACTTGGAGATCATCCTTGGAGACGATGCCACCTATCCCGTGATAGGAGTAGGGAATGTTACCCTTCAATTGAATCAAGGTAACACTATTAATTTGCAAGAAGCACTATATGTACCCGATCTCAAGAAGAACCTAGTGTCCATTTCAGCAATAGAAGATAAAGGATTCAAGGTGACTTTTATCGATGGAAAGGTATGTGTTTGGAAAAGAAATTTCAAGGATGTTTTTACTCTTGGATTCAAGGTTGACACTTTGTATCAAGTTGGAGGAAGTCCATTGGGATCCATATCTTGCAACACATCTCTACAATTTGAACTATGGCACCATAGGTTCGCCCATCTTCATTATAAGGCCCCACCCGATGTGAGACAGATGGTGACAGGTATGCCCGAGTTAGAATCCAATGAATTCCAAGATTATTGCAAAGAAGCTGACACTAAGAGGGAGACTACAATGCCATACACTCCCAACCAAAATGGTGTGGTTGAAAAGAAGAATCGCTCTATTGTAGGAGTTGTTCATGCCATGCTTCATGATCAAGACCTTCCAAAGTTTCTATGGGGTGAAGCTGCAAATACCGTCGTGTATGTTCAAAACCGATTCCATCATCAAATTGGACTCCAAGACTCTCGAAGAAATATTCACTAGTAAGAAACCTGATGTCTCACATTTTAGAATTTTTGGAAGCCTCATATATTTTCACGTGCCGGAAGAGAAAAGAAGCAAATTGGGTGCATCTAGGAAGAAAGGAATCTTTGTGGGCTATAGTGAAAATTCTAAGGGATATAGAATTTATGCGGTTGATCAAAAAGAAGTTGAGATAAGTCATGATATCACCTTCAACGAAGATATGGCCCTCAGGAAGATCAACAGCCTTCCTATCCTAAGGAAGGACAAAGAACCTGACACAAGAAATTAGGGTGAAAGAGAGGATGAAATGATGCCTGATGTTGATGAACCTATGGATCATATTGATCCACTCCCTCATGAGCCTTCCTCCTTCAAGAGGAGACCCTCATGGCTTAGGGAGACTCTCGAAGATGCTGAGAGGCACATTGCACCAAGGGGGACTTTCCGTGAAAGCAAGAAGCTGAATAGGTATCAAGGATATTTGACCGCCATGAGCACTATCATTCAAAATGAGCCTTCATCATTCGGAGGAGCCGTGAAGCAACAAGTATGGAAGGATGCTATGAATGAAGAATACGAATCAATTATGAAGAATGATGTATGGGATGTGGTCCCTAGACCCCGGGACAAATCAACTGTCACTTCTAAGTGGCTCTACAAAATCAAGCATGGAGCTGATGGAAGTACAGAAAAGTTCAAGGCTCGCTTTGTTGCTCGAGGCTTCTCTCAAAAGGAAGGTGTAGATTACAATGAGATATTTGCACCTGTTGCCCGATACACCACCATCCGCTCGATCATAGCCCTTGCTACCTCGCAAGAATGGAACCTACATCAGATGGATGTCAATACCACCTTCTTGCATGGTTCAATCAAAGAAGTCTATGTGGAACAACCCGAGGGATTTTAAATTCATGATTGGGAATCTCATGTATGCAGGTTGAAGAAAGCTCTTTATGGATTGAAGTAAGCATCTCGGGCTTGGTATGAGATGATCGATAGCTACCTGATGAAGCTAGGATTCACTAGAAGTGGACTCGATCTGAACCTTTACTTTAAGGTTGAAAATGAGAAACCTCTCATTCTGGTTCTTTATGTGGACGACCTCTTTCTGATAGGTGCAGACCCTCTCATTCACAAATGTAAGAAGGAGTTGGCTTCTGAATTTGAGATGAAGGACCTAGGTACGATGCACTATTTCCTAGGGTTGGAGATCTGGCAAAAGCTAAGTGAAATTTTCCTCTCTCAAGGAAAATATGTTGTGAAGATATTGGAAAGATTTGGGATGGTGGACTCCAAGCCTGTGACTACTCCAATGGAACTTAAATTTAAGAAGTTATGTGGTAGTGCTGCTGGACCTGAATTAGGAAATGCTTCTGAGTATTGTCAACACATAGGAGCACTGATGTTCATGGTGAACTCTCGTCCAGACATATGTTTTGCAATTAACACATTGAGCCAATACATGGTTGAGCCTCATCATATACATTGGGTTGCCGCCAAGAATCTTCTGAGATATCTTCAAGGCACAATCACTCATGGACTGAGATACACTGCCGAAAATGTGAGGCTGCATGGTTATTCTGATGTTGATTGGGTTGGCAATGTGGTGAATCGCAAGAGCACTTCTAGATGTTGTTTTTCTTTGGGTTCTGCTTTGATAGCCTAGATGAGCAGGAAGCAGAAATCAGTTGTCTTGAGCACCGCAGAGGCCGAATACATAGCTGCTAGTGTGGCATCCTGTGAAGTTGTCTAGTTGAGGAAACTCTTCAGTGAGTTGTTTGGACATGTGTTGGATACCACCGTGATCCTCTGCGACAACCAGAGTGGGATCTGATTATCAGAGAATCCTGTGTTTCATGATCGCTCCAAGCATATAGATATCAGGTACCACTTTATCCAAGATATGGTACAACGAGGAGCAATAAGGCTCCATCACATTGGGACTGATGAGCAGGTCACCGATATTCTGACAAAGCCCCTGGGAAGGTCAAATTCTTGGCCTTCCAAGAACCACTTGGAGTCGTGGAGAGACACTCTTATGAGGGTCCTGTATGAGATGGACATTGAGCTTTGGGAGCTCCAAGGGGCTTGGGGTACTTCTTAGAGCAGTGAGCAACCATAGGGTGAGTGGTTCAGCCTTCGCCTAGTGGTTTGTTGTGTACAGAGTGAGTGGTTCATCCTTCCCCTGTGATACCCCTTGGCGACATGTGAGCAAGACGAGTGGTTCATCCTTCTCCTGCCGAGACATCCTACCCATGCAGTCTAGGACTCATTGGAAGTACCTCTCATCTGGCCAATGAGTAGGGTAATGAGGATAGGGACCATAGTACTACTGATGGATGCATTGCGTACTACCGTACTCCTTATGTTAGGATGTCCGATCTTGATCTGGGATCAATGGGAACCTAGGTTGCACGAAACAGGGAAAAGGGTACGAGTTTCCGAAACGGGAAGCGATACGAAACGCGACCTCCCTAAATTTTGGAAACAGGGAAACGCGAATATATATATATATATAATATATAATAATATATTATATATATAATATTAGGACATTTAAGAAATATGTGCAATCATAAAGCATATATGATACTTCTAATTATACATTATGAAAAATTGTCAATTGTCAATGCATAAAACATAAGTCTCTTAAAATTACAGCACATTTACTCATGAATGATCACATAATGAAAATAGAAATATCCAAATCAGCCAAGAGAATTTCTAGTTCTTGTCTCGTGCCTTGAATGGGAGCCTCCTCCTACATATCGAACGACTTGTGCTCTGATTAATACAAGTATCATTACCCTAGTATCCTACATCCTCTTGATTATTGGGAGTCTCACCCTGCATAGAGGGCTTGGTTCTCTTGATTAAATACAAGTTCCATACCCTAGTACATGATAAAATCCAATGGAAACATTGCAATCCCCCCAATCCCGAAATCCTGAAAAACAAATAAGTCTGCTAGATTTTGAGTGAGATCTAAAACTCTACTTTCTCCATATGAAATCCAATGAGGGCGAAACCACTCTCAAACATCCTGAGTCATTTCATGGTAATGTTAACAATTTAAGTAAAATGATGAAAATGAAAAATAAAGGAGAATATCACTTTTACTTTAAGAATTTAACATTACCATGAACTGCATATGCCTCAAACTTCCTGATGAACTGCATATCAACACTAGGGCAAACGTTCACTTTTATAACATTAGACAGGCATCTAGAAGCAACTAGAAGTCACTAGGATAACCTAAAAATAAATTAGAAAACAAAAAAAAAAAAAACACAAGTAAAAAGCTGAAACGTGAGTCGTACAGCCATGATACGCGTTTCAGGCCATTCTGGCCACGTTTCAGTTTCATAAAACGTGGCAGTACGGCCTAAAACGCATTTCAGGGCTGTACCACACGCGTTTCAGCGTTTCGTACTCGTTTCTGTACGGAAATGCCCCCTTGCCCTACGTTTCCTGCAACTTAGATGGAAACTGACTTCGGGTCAGTAAGAATGGTATGAGACACTCTCTTTTGATTGGAATTGACTTCGGGTCAGTAAGAGAGACACTCTCTTTTGATTGGCACTGACTTCGGGTCAGTAGAGAATGGTATGATACATTCTCGATCACTTCTTCTTCTTCATAGTTTAGTAGTGCAGAGCAGTGCATGGATGGCAGATATAATACAGATTGGCAGATGGATTAGCAAGCGGAGTTCTCCCTAGTTGAGAGGGAGTGTTAAAATTGGCAACTAGGGCCAAAATCCACAAAGGTCATCTTATTTATGACAGTTGATATTTTTATTAGATTCCTCTCTCGGAGAGGTGTAGGATTGATCTAAAGATCATCTGATTCTGACATGTACACATGAAGACATGAATTTATTTATATAATGAACAAATTGTCAAGGTCGGCCAGCAAACTCATGTAAGCTTAGAAGCCCAATACTCACATCTATTCATCCTCAACATTAGCTTATAAATACATGATGCCTCATCCTCATTTGGACACACTTCACTTCACACACATCTCTCTCCCCTCACATGATTGGGTAAGGATTTTTGGGCAGCTCTCCACATGTGCAAAGAAGGACTGTACTTTTCTGTTCCAACGTTGACCGAATTTGCAGAGGGCTGTTTTGACTGCGTTGACCAAGCATTGACCTGTTTTGGTGCGATTTTGGGTGGAGGAATTCTGTCCTAGCAGGCCGCATTTCTAAGCACATAAATCGAGGCAATCCGTATTGTTTGACCAGCGTTGATTGTGGTTAGGGCTGACCACAGGTTGACTGTTTTACCAGAGTTTGACTGGGCAGAATTCGACTGTTTTGAGGGTTGTTTCATCTTGCTGTTTGGAGGCCGAAGTTGACTGAAGTTGACGAAATCTTTGAGGGTCAAATCTGCCCTGTTAACCAGCATTGACTTTTCTGGTTATGGCTCTTTTGCTGCTATTATAAGTTATCAGAATTTGTAAATTGTACTATCTCTCTGTGCTGATCTATTGAAGACTAAAAGAAAATTTGATCAAGGGTTTCCCCACATTGGGGTTTGTCCCTGGTTGGTGCCACATCTTGTGTCCTCTTGTCTTCGCTTATCTTCTACTGTTTATGTCTATGTTCTATCAGCGTTTTACTTACATGTTTATGTGATTGCTAAACTGAAATTGATATTGGGCTCATAAAGAAATTGAAGTAAAATTGCTCTAAAGCATAGAACATACCATTGTTGCCTAAAATTAACAATTTTCCATGTAAAATATTTGTCAAAATAATGTTGCCCTTTTATCTACAGGCAAACAGTTTGACGAAATGTTTCAATGAGTTAATGGACAGTGTAGTGGTTGGATGTATGTTAAGTGTTCGAGGGAATGCTTCAATGAGCATTTTGATTATTGCACGTTTAATGTGGCACATTTAGGAATTATTCTATTGGCTGATTGGGAAATCCCAAGAAAGGGACGTTACAGATGCCTACTTTATCACAACGGGCCAAACATGTTCCTTGGAATTGAACCTAGGTGGATGAGAGAACAAACCATGCTCCCAACCACTCGCTACTAAGATGAGACGAATGTCATAATCTCTTACTAGCACTTGGATCATTGATTTGAAACTTTGAAAGTATGGTTGTTGTCAAGCCATAAGCATATTTGAGCATCCTTGGATAATACTTGGCTGTGAACATCTCTTGAGGCATAATTGAGAAATCACTGCAGTGATCAACAAATCTAGTTTTATTTGGTTATTAAGATTGTCAAAACTCATTTTAAGTCATTTTCAGCATTCTAAGGCATAAGTCTATCGCTGATTCATAGTTCATTAGGAAACTTGTGTTATTTGGTGCAATCAAATTGCATGCTTAATCATTTTTGGTTATTTGGTGATGAGATTTCATAGTCAATTCAAGCTAATAAAGCACTCACATATCTACAACATGTAGCTTAATTGACATTAGGGATACCCCCCCCCCAGACTAGGATTTCTCCTTTTTCCTTTGTCTGAAGGGTGGGGCACATCCAAAGCTGATAGTGGTTAGCTTGCCTAGTAGTTCCCTCTTGGCTCTTCTGTTGTGGTCAGGATTTTTACATTTATGTGAGCGTTTGAACAGTAATAGCATATTCAGTCACTAGAAATTTTGCTCCCTGCTAACAGTGAACGAAATTCCTACATAATATATAGTGTTGAGAATTGCAAAAGTACAATATTGCTGCCAAACTAGCTTTTCAAATAAACTCCTGAACAATAACATTAAACAAACCATAATTATATACCTGCAAAAGGAGATAGTGTATTCTGTTTGTTGTATATGTGATGAGTTGCATGGAGATACTTATATAGAACCTTTATGTCATGTAACTCTCTGTGCATCCAGTAAATCCCAAACTCGACCAGCAGTAAGTATAGAATAGTTAATAAAATATAAGAAGGCCACCCAACTTCATTTATAGCGGCATAACACCTTGTCCAACCATTCTCAATCATATATTCTGACAGCGTAGGAAGAGCACAATACAAAGGCATGGCTTTCATAGTCACCATTATTTGCAAGAAGATTGGTTCCTTTGAAGGTGTACTATCTGTAACATCAGCACACACTCTTCTTAGTCTCCAGAACTTCTCCTTACAGTTACATATATAGAAGAAAGACAGATTTCATCACAGATGTCAAGAGAAATGTTGCACGAAGCGGGAGCGAAGCGGAAGCGCGGAGCGCGGAAGCGTCATTTTCCAAAAGTCTAGGAGGCGAAGCGTCCGCGGAAGCGTCTGCTATATATATATATATATATATATTTATATTTTTTTGCATTTATACTCAAAACA
>APFE030202606.1:0-101079 GCA_000404065.3 Pinus taeda
TTTTTTTTTTTTTCTCAAGGAAAATACAACTTGTTGATAAAAATGGCAATTGTGCAAACTATTTGTGTAGATTTATTAGGATATTTAATTTCATTGAGGACAAAGAGAAAGGAAGCCATAATTTCTGGGGATGAAATAGTTATGGTAAAAAGGAATCCCTTGAACGAAACATTGCAATTTCATGTCATAAGATTCCACCCATGCAAGAAAACAACAATTAATATTCAAACCAACTTGTAAAAATATAGAATTTCTCTTCGATGTAAAATCTCATATGCTAGGGATGAAACTCCAACACATTCCATTAAAAAATTGTTAATACATACTTCACTATATGTCTCTTTGATACTTAATCTAATGTCACTTCTATCCTTAAATGCTGGGACTACCACACAACTTCCCTCATTCCATGTTGAATTGGCCGCCTCATATATATTCATAACATATTTATCATGTAGGAACCTCAAGGACATATGAACTGAAAACCTGAATCAACTCCTACAAAAATACTTTATATGCTTCCTTAGAATGAAGTGATCTATTAGAACTCTTAATGGAAGTGCATATTATTGGCTTTGAAACCCAAACCTCTCTATTGAAGAAATAGTTATGACGATGAGAACTAGACACATAGCCTCAATCTCACGGAATTCTCTATCTCCAATCCATAGCTAGGTTGATCACCTTTATATTCTTAAACTTATTACCTCGTTTAGACTGAGAAAATTTAAGTATCGTACCCGACCTTTTCCATATCCCTTGTGATTCTCTAACACTATGCGACATGTCCCGATTATCACACTCCTTAATGATTGGTTTCACGTGTGTGAATTTTTATATTTTACATCCCATATTGTACAATTATCCCTCGAATTATATTTATTTCCTATTCAAAGAAGAAAATATGATAGAGCTTGAGCCTCTGTGTGTTTTCCTCGGCAAGTGGGACACTTTGAAATAAAATTCCAGTTCACATGTGAGCATTGATCAACAATAGGAAATGTGCTTCATCATATTCAATCACAATGACTTTGATTCAACATATGCCAGTCATTTAATATTTTGAGCGACTTGCAACTAATTATGGGAGGCGTAGGAGGACTTGTCTGACATATGTGTTTACTAGTAGTTCCATTTTCTTAAGAGATAGTACCAAGGAAAGGACATATGGCCACTAAGTTTGACTTCAGTTGGCCAAGGTCATTGATATTCTTTCCCTTGCCCTCTTGATATAGTTCTTTTCGAATATTTTCCAACCTCATGTACAAATTTTCTGCTTGTAGATTGACTCAAATATACACCAATTTTAGTCACTTTTGTCTAATAATATACATATTTTGTGGGATTGGAGATGGTGCGTTCTAGTCCTTGCCTCTCACTTAAACATTTCTTTATATGTCTAGTTGGGATCCAACACACCTCCTTCCTAACTTCCATGCACCTCCATTCTCCAGGCATTATGCATTTTTTAGTTAGGTTGTAGGCTCATTGGACTTCCATTGCAATATTCACGAACCTCCTCCTTCTACCTTTTCTCTCTTTATTTTCCCTTGTAAGCATTATCCACAATTTTTTGTGGAGGTGTGAATTGTAGTATATAACGTATAATCTTCTAGATACATCCCATGCTCTATAGGTTTAGGTTTCCTATCCAATTAGCTATGTTTCTAGATGCCCGGAACATATATGATGGGAATTGAACACATGCGTTCTCCTTGGATAGTAGGATTTGGTGGTACACAATTTCAATCAACATTAGTGCATTGATGAACAATAGAAAATGTTGTTCCTCAAAATGAATTTCAATCACTAGAATTTAAGATATGTTATTCATTTGGTATTTTTGAAAAGTGTGTAACTAAACGTCTTCCTAGTAGGAATTGGAATACTCGTTTGACGTACTTCTTCTACTTTAATTTATTTCTGGTAAGAGATACCACTAAGGAAAAGGTATTTGGTAGCTAGCCATGGATATCATGGATCATATATTCATATGCCCTCCCCCCCTTGATCGTAGAGCTCTTTTCTAATGTTTCCAACCTCTTATACCACATTTTCCCCTGCAAATTTCCTGAATTATACGCCCTTATCCATAGTTTGGGAGTTATGGGTTGGTGTAGTTGGAGTTCATGGTGCTCATTTAAGGGTTTCTCTATCAGTCTCATTAGGCTCCAGCACACACCCTTCTTGGATTCTGCACACATTCCTTCTTTTCGGTTGACGTTTATTTTCAGGTTAGGTTGTGGGCTCGTTGGAATCTCATTGAATTCTTCATGACCCTCTTATTTTTCTCTACATTTCGATTTTTAAGCATGACCCATGCCACCTTCATAGGATTAATCACCATCCCTTGACAATACCTTCGTAGATCCTCAATTCAATGTTTATGAGCTCACCATTACATGTTTCGATTTCTATTCCCTACGTTACCAGCTAAAAAAATAGTTTCTCCACGCCACCTTGAGGAGTGGCTACTTGATATTCCAACTTATTAATATGGAGGAAATACTCTTGGTGAGTTCGATTTGGCTAATTGAATCTCAGCAAATTCCATTTGGAATTCATTAAGGTGTTCCAATGATTAAGAGCTAGGTTAGAAAATAACTTTAATTATAAGTTAAGTTTTTTTCAATAAAAGGGAAATCAAGGCAATTGAATATAAGCATGCGTACAAAAACAAAAACACCATCACAATCATCACATGATTAGTAGTTGCACCATGAAATTCTAAACCTAACAAAAATTGATGATTCATTTTGGAACTGTAAGCACCATAATCATGGAGTGAAATGTCACAATCTATATTCACTCTCAAAATACTCAGGATTATTTGACTCGGAATTTTAAGCTCATATTACAAGTTTTGGCCCCCTTGTTTATGCTTTGATTTTCATCCATTGGGATTTATGGTATTGAAATGACACAAAAAATATATTTGTATGCACCTTAGTGGTTACAACTCTCATATTTTAGCTATATCTTAAAATTTGTGTTCGTTAGTTTGAGTCGATTTATTTATGATAGAGAAAAGTGGTGTTTCCATACGATCACCAGCATTCCCCTCATTTAGATACAAGCATGATAGAAGAAATATTAATTTTACACCTAGAAAGGAAAACATCAATAAATTTATTGAACCACATAACTCACATGAAATCATGTCTAAGTTAACCATGAAAGTATGAGAAGGGAAACATGTACCATTTAAGTGTGTGTCCTTTATGATAAATTGGATGGATACCTTGGGCATCGGTTCTACAGATAGAAGAGTTGTATGCGTCAATACATATGTGCAAGTTAAAAACATCACCTCTTTTGGATGTTTGACATCCTTAACACTCTCAATGCAAGGGATTCCTTGATATTGGGTACTGAGGACATAAATAAAATGAGAGAGCATATCCAAATGGTTACAAGGGATCAACGAATATATTAATAAATCCTTCTCCGATATTTGTAATCAACCGAGGTTATGTAATCATGACAAAATAATGATTGTAAATGAGGTTATTATTCACTTCATACAAGGCATCACTGATAAGTAAAAGTCAAACATAAGATCTCATATATACTCCCTCTAGCTACGAATGGGATTCTAATACCATCCCTCAATGGTGCTATTCACTAAATAACCCTTGAAAAGTCACTTCAATACCGTGTCTAAGCTCAATTGATTAGGATGCGAATAGAACTTCCCTCAATCCAAGTTTAAGTACAGGACTCTTATCTATGTACTTTGTTTCCAATGTTGAAATAATAAATACGCCATGAATACATAACACAACTAAGGCAAAAAAATGGCCCATAGTGAATAATTTTTGTGAGGGGAAGCCTTGATGATTCTACTATGGAAGCGTAAATTGATCTCACTCCATGCTCTTACACTAAGCAACATGTTGTTTTTGTTATCATCTCACTAAATTATCCGCGGCAGAAATGCAAGCTAGTATTCTCCAGCAACCCCTCCTGGGCCCCCTCCATGTATATGGTGCATTATTTAGGTTAAGGCCACTTAGCCATACAATTTTTTCTTTTTTGTTAACCATGGTGAATCGGTAACTCATTTGAAGTAAAGTGGGCGAGGCCCAACATGAAGCCTAGTGGCTACCACTATAACACCAAGATTATATCCAATGACCTACAAGCTACATATACAAAGTATTTATGAATTAACAAGAACTGAGACTCCACAAGGGTGGGGGAGCCTACTCCTTGAGCCTTATCACAACAGACCAGAGATGTCGCCTAGTGGGATTTGAAGCCAGGTGGAGGTGACAACATCCCATTGTATAACCACTCGATAAATACATTTTTATTATCATGTAACATATTGCAGATGCCAGGCATCGACCCTAAGTTTTGTGCTTGGTGAGTAGGATGCTCCACTCGCGGATGGTGAGGTGCTAATGCCATACTAAATATTGGAAATCCTTCTCATGAAAAATGTCCTAATAAGCCTCGTATATTTTGCATTTAAAGAAACTTAGAAGCCACCCATCTTCCCTCAAGTTTCATACAATCTTCGTTTCTGGCCATCTAGCTTCCTCGATCTAGTATGTCCACTCACTCTACATAGATTTCACAAATTCAAAAGGATGGAGGGAACCGATTTTATGGAACTCGAAAAAATTTCATCTCTTGAATTTATGTAGCCATTTAATGTAGGTTTGGTGGGGAGTAAAAATAGGGGTTCGATCAATCTAGATATTCCTCTATTTATAGATGGACCAACTTGGAGGTGTAATAGAAAAGAAATCAATGATTATAAACACTATATAGATGAAAGAAAGGTTTGTAGGAAAAAAATAGAAGCTCAAAACTATATAGATAAAAGAAAGCTTTTGTTGGACACCTAATCCTCAATGGGTTAGTGTGGAAGCCGAATGGACAAAAGGAGTCCAAGAGACGTTGGGATGTGAATCCCAATGGTCACATAATGTACTATAAATGTAAATCTCTTGTTAATAAAATTGTATTGCATGTTTTATCTTTCACATCTCTCTTGCTGTCCATGTGTGTTTAACATGGTATCAGAGCGGGCGATTGCTGGTCCTGCTCCATTTTGAGTCATTGTAATGAGCCATTATTTTCCTGCGAATACTAACCTATCATTTAGGTTGCTTTGAATGCTTGTGAGTCATGCGCTCTATATATTCTGCCAGGGAAAATCGCTTCTATTCTGCCCTGCAAAAACTCTCTTCATAATGCTTAGTATTCCCATTGAATACCTGCTCCTACAGTGCTGTCAGCGTTCCATTGCCAGCGTTCCTACAGTGCTGCCAGCGTTTCTGTGCAACATGAAGTTTGACAACGGAAGTCCGGTATTACAAAGCCCCCAGGCCTGTTTGTCAGTTTGAATAATTAAATTCCGTGTTAATGATAATGGTAGCTATTCGTTATTGTTGTCGCTGGAGCATTGAAATGCATCAAATTTTTTCCATTATTGCATAAATAAGCGTTACTCTCCTGGTTGTCCTCGATCAGAATAATGCAGTTTTGTCACTGATCGAAAACGGTTCAACTTTTGAGCTGTTATATTTCAATGAAATTGCATTGATTGGGTACATCTCAATGACTATGACTGTTTCATATTATAAGGTGGAATCGATGTATTTAACTCCATATGTGTTGAACTCCATTGCCATTTTGTTATATTGTTCATGGTGTCGTCTGTGTGAAATGTTGTGTTGGCTGATTTGTGTCGATTGGTAGAAGACTCAAGTCACAAATCACAGCTGGAAAGAGAACGAGTTGCCTTCAAATTCTGTTGGTATAATCTTGAGAATAGAAGTCGTATTTTGGGAAAAGAGACAAGGCTGATTTCTGGTTCCAAATGGCACCAATTCTCCCTTAAAGGAAATCTAATCTCACTCTTGTATCAATGCAACTATTTGCGTGGTTCTTTGAGAACAAAGGACAAACACCTATACTGTCAAAAAAAAAATCACCTTAGTTTTGAGTCGAGTTTCTGGCTGAAGGGACGAGATTCTATCACTGTTGAAAGCCATATCAAATTCTGAGTTTGAAGCTGAACATACGTCACTAAGGGACCAATTTTATGAAGTGATTTACTGGTGGTAAAAAGCATACAACTGGCTGGAAATTATCTTCAGTTTGGGCATGTTGTGACTCTTTTCAGGCTTGTGGACTGATTCCTCATCCACGTTTCACTTGTATGCTATGTCTTGAAGTTTTTAATACCCTTAAATGTGTCCATGTGATAAGCTTAAGAAGACCGATTTAAGTAAATCGATTTTATATATGAGATAAGTTTTTCAAGAGGAGTTATGGTCATATTAAAAATGGGTGATTCATATATGTGTTGGAATTGTATTACATTACCACATGTATATATTATGAAGGAAAGAGAGTACATTGAGACCAGACTATAGTGCGGGTATAGCATTTTCCAGGCTTCTGGAAACTATGCTTGCATTCCCAAAGCCATTATAAGAAGAGGAACTCTTATTGAATGCTTTTACCAAGGCAGGAAAATGTTTGTTGAAAGACCAAGGAATACAACATAGGACGCATTTTACTACAGAACAAACGACTTGCTCGAGTTGGTGCTACATTCTGCCGAGAAATGCATGGATTCTACCCACGAATTTAACCTCAGTGATCAACTCACTTTCAGCATCTGTTGTATTGCTTGTTACAATCTTTGTTGCATCTAAAACTGTTGCAACATCAATAACTAGAATAGATTGAATGGTTAAGTCTTTAGCTGAACCAATAGATGATCTTCGAGAGAACTGATTCAAAGTAGGTTTGGATTATGCTTTCACATCTTTACTGGAACCTTTTTCTTTGTTACTTGATGTAAAAGTAGAAGTCAAGGCAGCCAGTGCAGAATATTTCTGAGTTAAGCCACTTTTCGAAGACCATTCAAACTCTTAGGTGTTTGTTTTATATTTTCACTGGATGGAGCATTAATGTTGTGTACTAGGCTTTTAATTTCTTAACAGCTAGAATAGGGTTTCCTTGGAGAATCACAAGTTTATTTTCAAATAAATTCCCCTGGACCACGGCCTTGAAAGAATCCCATGCAAGATATCTTGTGAAGAAAGATGGTTCATTTCCCTCTGTAACTATGTAACGCTAAGTATCTAGAGACAACCCTTCAAACACCGTTGCATGCTCTATGTATTTCTGTCCTTCAAAAAAAAAAATAAATTATTATTTGTTGCTTCAGTTTAGAATTTGCATGCTGACCAATCCAAATGAAAACCTCGCTGTGAGTATCCAGTACCATGATATCCTCAGTCAACAGGTCATTTTGAGTAAAGTTGAAGACTTCTATAGGCTTCAATATTCTCTTTTCAAATGCACAAGCATACAAAATTACCATGCCAAATAAGAAGTGGTGTCCGAGTTTGCAATAAGAAGCAACAGGTAGAATTCAAAGATGCTGCAACCAGATCAACTTGAATTTCTTTACAGTAATTGGTGCTTGCTGGTTGCATACTGGTCAATTAGAGCACATTTATAGAGGATATTGTTGTATTCTGAGTGGGTGTTACTTTTCCACATTGGGTCATAGTTGTGATCAATTTTTAAAAAGTGTAATTTTGATAATGGAGAATATGGCTCAAATTACTGAAGTATTAGAATTCTTGAAAACTTTGATGCATTCTACTGATCATGATACAGTGAAAATCAACAAGAACACTCTCTGTGATATTAAAACTTATCTGCAGTATACACAAGAAAAGGTATAATTTTTGGAGCTTGAATCTTGGCTTCAACAAGAAGAATTAAAACAGAGGAGTCGTCATTCTGAACTTGTTTCTGTTCAGAACATTGAAACAGACTCCCATAAGCAGCAAGTTGATTCAGATCCAATGCTCATTTCAGAAGCAGATATACATGCAGATGCAGAAGTTCAGTCTGCACTTCCCAAGCCCATCATCAGACCTTGGGAACAACTTTTCCACAAGAAGCACAGAACTGGTCTTGGATATGAGAAGAACTTGTCCTTTCATATTCCAGACTACTCAAAGCCCATTCAGTTTCAGAGTGCTGGATTCATTTATGACAGTGCACCTGCTCCTTATGACAGTTCACTTCAGCTGTTCCAGACTCTGCCTCTCTTCCATAGTAACAACAGCAACAACAACAACAGATTGTAAAATGCGAACACTGTGATCGAGTTGGCCATCTGAAAGATCACTATTTTGATCTTCATCCATGTAAGCACTGTCATAAAACCAGTCATTCTTCACACATATGCTTCAGAAACAATCGTCTTGCAAGAACAAAGATTCATCTTGGATGGATCGCTTCTTGGCAATGGGCATCAACAGCCAAGAAGATATTCCAAACGCATGTCAGAACTTGTTCCAGAGTATTGAAAAGTCTTGCAGTTGATTTTTCTCCATCATCTCACCTTGTATCTGACGGGGGGGGAAATGATGGTCATCTATAAGCTTCAAAGCCACATCAAGCGAGCCTGAGCCACAACCTACCACACCAGTTTCAGAGTTGTAGCCAGAGACAAAGATGCCCATGAGCATGCCTTCAGTTGGCAATCTGGGACACTTCCTCTAGCAGAAGACTTCAGCTTCTTGCCAGTTTTGGAAGATTTCCAGGAACAAAATTGAGGACACTTCCTCTAGCAGAAGACTTCATCTTCTTGCCAGATTTAGAAGAGTTCTAGGAATTGCATTAAGCATTCCAGGGTTGTTGGTCATCCTTAAACCATCACAGGTTGAGACTTCCCTTTTCAGGTTGAAGTTTTACCTTTTATGCGGGGTGAGACCTCCCTTTTATGGTTGAAGGTTTCCCTCGTTAAAACAATAGGATCAATTCCTCTAGCAGAATACTTCAGCTTCTTGCCAATTTTGGAAGAGTTCCGGGAACTGCACTAAGCGTTCCAGTGTTGGTGGCCATCCTTAAACCACCGCCCTTTATACCAACATTTCAGAGATTCAGCCTAGTGCTGCCATGCATTATTGCACATTTTGTATTACAGCTCTTTTTTTGGACTCATACATAACCCTTCGGATTAAGGGGGGGAATGTTGGACACCTAATCCTAAAGGGTTAGCGTGGAAGCCGAATGGACAAGCAGTCCAAGGGACCTTGGGATGTGAATCCCAACGGTCACCATATTGTAATATAAATGTACATCTTATGTGAATAAAAATTGTACTGAATGATTTATCTTTCCTATTGTTTTCCTATTTGTTCTCCCTGACCATGTCTGTTTAACAAAATAAAATAATCAAAATTGTTGAAGCTCTTATGACAAATAAAGGAGGAGATGAAAGAAAATGTTGACGTTGTTTTTTTTTTTTTGTCTTATAGAGACTAACCAAAAAGTTAAATCAACAATAGTTAAGGTAGAATTAGATATAGAAGATGAAATCTATGAACAAATTACACCAACATGTAAAAGGAAAACTAGTTTTTAATTGATCTAAGTGTTCCAAACCTAGCTAAGATTTTGACCAACATGTAGTAGTGGTTGTAATTAGAGGAGAGTTATTAGTGTTCATGAATTTTACAAAGATTAAGGGTGTTGTTAAAAAGTATTATGTATTGTTAATTGATCTAGTCGAGTATGAGTTATCACTCCAAGTAATCCTTAAAATGATATTTTTAGACATTGTTAGTCTTGATAATTTTATAAATTATTAATATCTTTAGAAAAGTTTAATTTAGACAATTTTGGAAAATTCCTAAACTATTGTAGAATCTGTCTAATTGGGTTTCCAATTGTTTTTCACTCCTATCTTTGCTCGTGTGTTTTATCATTTCCATACCTCTAACAACATGAAATGGATAAATACTATAGTAATTTGAGGGAGAGCCCACTAGAATTATTTTAAATATAACATGCCCCCTTGAATTTCTAAGGCCATCTCTAATACTATAAGTTGCATCATCATTCCAATGATCAAAAATATATGCACAATGAAGTAATGGAGTGGCAATAGACATACAGAAGTCAATGTTGGACGAATTTTCTAGATTGTTAACTTATGTCATCATTAATTCTACTTCTGAACATTTTTTGGACTTAAGTTGAGGGAACAAAAGAGAACCACAATTATGAATACTATCTTTCTTACACATGAATACAACCAATCAAAAATAGAATGTCAAAGATACAAATGGAAACAAAACTAAACTTTGGAGTAACATAGGGAATTGTAAAGACTTATTATACATACTAATAAGCAAAAATCCCATGGAAAAATGCCACAGGGGACACTGTAGATAATGAAAATTCTTAAGTAAAAAGTAAGGGAGGTTGTCAAAAGGAGATAAATCAAAAGGAAGACTGAGAAGTGTTAGGAGGAAAAATGAAATTGAACTATAACATATAACACAACTTCAAACTACCAATACTACTTTACTTAGAGTGTCATATTTTCCCTTAAAAATAACAATGAATATGCTTAAAATTCCTACTATCACATTCAATGTGGTCTTACAAGATACTTAAGCCTCATCAAACTTAAATTCAAAATCTCTTATATATCTCTCATTCATAAAAGAAAAAAGCACCAAAATTATAAGTCCATCAATTTTCAAGAATGGAACAGATGGAATTTGGTAACTAATTTTAACTAAAATGAAATATAACAAAAACAAAAGAGAATAGTCATCTTGGTTCGTTAGTCTTGTTAGTCTCCACAAGATACTATATCATTCACTTCATTGTTAAAGTCCATTGACTCTATTATTTTGTTCAGATTTCACAATTTTAACCCAAGTTTTAGGAAAGTGTTGAATATTTCTATCATGTAAATTCAAAAATATTTTTCTAACTTCTGGAAATCTTATTTCTAATTTTCATCTTCAATTAGGCAAGGGAGTCTTGAGAAAACATAATTCCCTTGGTGGAGGTAGATTTATTTTTAGTATTTTTTAGTTCCTAACAAATCATTTTAAAATAAAAAAGGCTAATTTTGAGAGAGGTCATTTTGTCAATCAGTTCTCTAACACTGTTATTCTTGACACTATGATCTCCCTACTTAGTAACGTTAAAAATAATGGGTTTCCAAGTCACTTACGTAAGTGAGGGGGTGGGAGGGGATCCAGGGGGGATGAATAAATATGTGGAGGAAGGAAAAAGGGTGTGCAGGAAGTCCTCCTATGCACAAGGATAATTGAATATGCAAAATTGTGGCATGGCCAAAAAGGAATAATTTGATTGTTGAGTTCTCTACACAATGATGCCATAATTGTCAAGGTTGCAGGTAATGGTGGGGTGGTGGTTTGGGACTAAAAAAATATCCACATGAAAATTTTTATATATTAATTTAATATGGAACTACTAATATTTTGATGTGCTGATTAAGGGTGTGTAAGAGGTGCAAGATAAATAATGTGTAGAGAAATTGCGTGTGAGGTAAATTGTTAAAGAGAAGGGACTATATTGATTCATGCTTTATTCCTTTACACTTGGCACAATGTATATTCTAAAATTTTAAAATATCTCTACACACTACATGGAAACCAATCTATCTCATTGTTAATTAATTTTGTTCATTATAACGAATAGTTAGTTTCATTTACAAATACTTTCAACGTTGTCAAGCGTTTGAGGTTTCCCTTTTCCTGAAGAAGGAACATGAACTTTTCTTGTCTCCCATACTTCTATCGTAAACATGCCTCTTTGATTGTGTGAAGTGCAGAAGTGCAAGTGATGGCAAAGTTAAAATTTAATTAAAAATTAGTAGTATAAGGCATATAGGTTCAACTAACTATTAAATTCATTTGAAAAACATTATTTTTTAAAATACTTAATGCAGAGGTCCAGAAGAATCTCTTTGAATGTGCAAAGTGTGGAAGTGCAAGCAATGGTAAGGTTAAAAATTAATTAAAAATTAGCAGTATAAGGAAATATATGTTTAAATAACTAATAATTCAGTTGAACAACATTACTTTTTAAAATAGTTAATGTGAAGGTGCAGAAGGAGCTTTCATTGTTCTCTTTTTGTACCTATGCACAAGTAAATCTGTGCACTTGGAGCCACCGAAAATAGTTTTGAGATCTCTACCAAGTAGTTTCACTAGAGCTCTTATTTGGATGAAGGTGAAAGGGTGTGTGAGAAGTGTGGGAGAAAGGGTGTGCAGAGAAATTATGTGTGGGGATGAAAAAATATGCAAAGGAGGCTATAATATTAAAATGTTATGTCTATTTATCTATCATGGGGGTACGAAAACAAGCGAGAAATTACACTATATCATAATTAAGGGGGGGAGATTCGATAGGGAAAATCTCAAATGAGAAGATTCAAACAAGTTCCTTCTCTGCTTATTAATGAAGAAGTGAACTTCTTAAGAATATTTTCTCTTATTAGGATGGAGAATTCCATGCTCACCATGGGAACTAATCAGGTGTTGGGAAGTGCAGGAAAGGTTTTGCAAAGAAATTATGTGCAGAGGAGTTGGTTAAATATTAGGGACTATATGGAGTCAAGCAATTTTTCTCTACACTGAGCACAGTGTATATTTTAAAATTATAATCAATTACTATCACATTCAACTAAACAACATTGTTTTTAAATAATTAATGTGAAGGTGTGGAAGAATATTTCATTGTGCTCCTTCCGTACCTGCAAATGGACACACTTCCACATTTAGAGCCAGTGAGCATAGTTTTGAGAACAAGACATGAAACTACCTGCAAAGAAATTTCGGTAGAGCTCATTTTCACCTCTATCGAATAAAATGAGCCCATGTCAACATAGTAGTGTGCAAGATTGATCACCCACCCTTATTTCATAGACTACCATGTTGGATACGTTATCATGAACTAATTTAATTCCTAGATGCAATTTCTTATTTTTCATTGCAATCACCTTTTTGGAATTATGGCTTATGAGAGCCCAATCCTAATCCCCATTGGGGAAAATGAATTTACAATTTAAGTACCAAGATTTTGATAAGTCGTTTACAAAACATATATTATTCTTTGGACGATGGCTCTATATTACCAATTCTCATTACATTGCATTCAAATTCGGAGTCTATTTACCAATTTTGAAAAGAATCCTAAGATGTTATACGAAAACATTAATTGAAAGTATATTTTTTAGAAATTTATTTGAGATTTTATATATTACCTAATGTTTTGTAGATTCCAAATTATACTCAGTGTGAGGAACCATTTCTAGAAGCATCTAGAGGGGATAGAGTTTCTTTTACTTGCTCTATACAACCATTTTCTTGCACAACACTCCTTTCTGATATGCATTAGAAAGACATTTCATTTAATATCAGATGATAACTATTTAATTGACAAATGTGAAATCACAAATACATGTATTATCTCTACAAGTGTGTTGGTAAGATGTTCAAAATAAGATATCATGAATAGTATATCATTCTTAGTTAGTATCTAATATGTATGTTAAAAATCTAAAAAGTAACGTGACAATTGTAACCACTAGTTTTAGTTATATTGTATGTAGGAGCATTGACTAGGTGTTTATTATGATTTTTTAGCAAACAAATTTCCAATGAATTTTTAATTACTTTTCAGGGGGGGTGATTACAAAAGGATTTGTTCTCCAAGTTGTACCGTGGTCATTCTAGTAGTTTCATGATGTGAGGAATTTTATCTACAAACTAATTTTGATCATAGGTGAAAAATGTGTTGCACTATTGTGAGGTAAGTTGTGCATCGTTCTTTTTGTATGTGAGTACTTATAACATTTATATTATATATATTACATATATGTGGCAATTAGGCTCATTGTTCAATATGTGGATAAAATCAGTGCTAAAACATTTATACAATATACGTTAGTGTCGTGTAGTTGTTAGGAATAAATTGTGTATTGTGCTATGAAATTATAACCTATTTTTTTTTCTTATTTCTATATATATGATCTAATTCATATCTTCAAAATAGTGAATATGAACACAAATATAAAAGATATAATTAAATACAATGATAACTTTTCTCAAAGGTGTGTTTCTATGATTGTCATTTGATTATTATGTTTTACAACTCTCTATGTTTTTTGCTATATTTTTTTGTACTACAACTAAAAATGACGGTTTTTCAATTTTCAGGAAACATGTAATACTTAGAGATTCAAATCAAGGAAAACAACTAGAAGAAAAAAGGTACTTTGAATATTTCTAAAAAACATTTGTGCATTTGTATATTAGTTGATTTTTCAATTTAATATATGTAACAGAAATTTTGAATCTAAAATTTGTTTAATACTTTACCTATATGTGATATTTGGTTCTATCTTTATGACCAAATTCTTACTTAGTATCAATTATAATGTCCTTTTATGTAGTAATTTTAGTGCAGTGTTTGTGAATAGGAAAAATATATTTGATTTGGAATCGGTCTCAAATAAATATACTATCAATGATGTGACAATAGACATGGACAAAGTAGTAGAGAAGGAAATGAGCACAATTGTAGAATAAGAGATCAGAAGGGACATAACAAAATCTGCAAAAAATATAAAGAAATAGAAAGAAAAAGGTAGTTTTGTTTAAATTTAGCTAATTGTAAAACATATCTTTTTTTTTATTTTCTTGAATGAATTTCAATTCAATGCTCGTGACTAGGAAAAAATAGATCGAGTCTATGCCATTATTGATGGAATATATCAGTAACAATATAATAAGAATAATTTTCCATGGCATTATTCTAGTTACATAATTAACTTTTTTGGACAAAGAAAATAAGACAAAAAATACTGTTTGTGGATATTTGAAAGATAAGAAGGCCAAAATGAAAATAACATTTCTTGTTCCAAAATAATTTATAAAACATGATGAGGAAAAATTTATTGCAAACACTAGTGTTTGTATTAGAAATTTTGAAATAATTCCAAAGCACAAATATGATACTAATGACTATGAGAAAAATATTATAAATAAATTTATCATTGTAGAAAACATTCGTCCTATTTCTAGAGAGTATAAAATTTTCCCAAATATCATGATTTCAAATATGTTCCATAGTGAAGATGTGTTTCTAGTTGGCACAATTGGTGCCATTTCAATTTCAGCAACATACACAAGGATGCAATGTGTACTAGAAATCAAAGATGGCAATGCTTATTGTCCGTCTCTTATGTGGTTTACATGTATTTATATACAAATATTGCATATGTGATAGGTTTAGGTGCATGAAAAACTTCTTCCAACATATGTTTTAATCCATAAACAATTGCATTAAGACTTTTTTTGCTCAGATTGCCAAAAAATATAGTTTACAAACAAGAAAAAGTTTTTCGAACTTCAAAATCCATGCTCATATGTTCATTGAAAATATAAAATGAGGTGGAAATCCTGAGAAATATTCCTTCATCAGTGAGTGGAGTATGCATGGTAATATATATATATATCTAGTATATATTAATATATTATATTATATATATATAATTTATATATATATATATAAGAGAAAAAATACAAAAACATTTTATTTCAAGTTGCTAAGTCTCGTATTTTTATATCAATTTTGCAATGCTTGCAAGGACTGTTGATGGTTACTAGTGCATATGCAAATCCCTTTGAGACCGTATGTGTGAAATGGGGTAGTATACTTATAACTTCTAGAACTATGGATGAAACTATGTGATAGGTCCCTAGAGTACTGGTGCAACCCCTATATTGTTATTTTGTGCTCCATAGAAGCCCACTATAATTATTATTGTGCCCTTACATTATTATTTCTGTGTAGGACCTAAATATATTTTCACCCTTTACACTCCTATATATACCAAGGAGGTTATTTCATTTGAATCATCGAAGAATTTTTTATTTATGTGATGTACAAGGAGGTTTCCCTCTCGAAGTGGATTATTATCTAGTCATTGATCTATATTTTCTTATGTTTATGTATTTTTATTTTATTTGGATACATAAAATATAGCATGAGAGCTCTTGATCTTAAGTTTTTCTGCTTCAAACAAGTGATCATGGAATTTTTTGTATAACTTTTTTTCTATGAAGCTTAAGGATGCAATCAGAGACTATGTGAAAGCGAAATATTGAATAACATTTAGCTACAATTTCATACTGTGGTTCTCTATATTTTCAAAGATATTGTCCAAGGAAGTATAGGTTTATGCATGATCAAGGATTCAATATCAAACAAATGTTTCAGAGAAAATCATCATAACTTTCTCTTTGAGCATTGGATTTGAAATTCATAAAAGGTTACTTAAAGTGCATGGAAGGTAGATTAATGGGTGTCTTTTTCAAGATTTAATGTTAAAACAATGACACATGGAATCTAGTACAAGTTCAATCTACTAAACTAGTCGATAATCAGGCCATCATGGGCGAATTAGCATAGATTTATCTTGAAGAATCCAATATTGGTCTAATTTGTGGGGTTCGAAAGAAGGCATAGAGAGATACCATAGGTTTCAATTACATACCTTGAAAGGAAAAAAATCATACAAATACAACATTTTCAAGGTTATCCTTATCAACAAGCTGAAAATCAAGCTCTAAAAGGTGTGTATTTTTAAATTTGCATAGCTTTTGTTTGAAAAAATAGTTTGAACTGATTCAAATGGAATAGTGAAGCATTGATACCATTAATTGGTCCCAAAATTCCTCCTAAAGAAAAAAATTGTACATCGATTAATCCGTTAGGAAGCTCTCCTATGTCGCATGAAAAGGAGGAAGAAATGGAACATGATATATCAAAAGTGCAAGAACAAGTGAGACAATTGTCACTCTCATAAAGAGAAACCAAAAATGAATTCGGAGCAATGTAATATCCCCATATTTTGAATATGTACATTCACAATAATAATTTAATAATATTGCTAGTGTCAGTGTCTTCACACTGCCATCAATGATCAAAATCTGCTCTTTTGCATTTCATAGTAGGAGTCTCATTCTGATGAGGTTGCGTTCCATTAGGTCATGGATCCACAAATGGTAGGGTTTGCCTCAATTTTTCCCTCATGATATGAACTTGCTAATCTACTTCCATACTTTTCAGTCATGATTCATGTTCATTTTTCAGTTCATTCCATCATTTACATAGGGTTTGGTCTCATTAGGTTTTAGGGTCCCACCATGGTCAAAATTTGATGATTACATGCCAATAATGATCAGCAAGGACATGAGGTGGCCAATAATGAATATTAATCCTAAGCATCTAATGATGTTTCCAAGCACCTACCACTGTAAAAAATCAAGTCATCATAAGCACCAATTCACCTGCAAAAGCAAAAGAGAAACAAGTACGAAAACTCTAAATTCCTCCCCCACTGAGCTAGGGTTGGCTATGGGATCAGAGATATCTGAGCAGAGGAGGAATAAAGGATATTAGAAGGTATGAGTCCATTTCATATCATCAAAAATCAGGTCTCCATCATTTGTCAAGAAGTCATTCCAAGGAATAAGCCATTCGCCACACATAAGGGATGATTTTTCTTCAAATGATGTTTTTGAGAAATAGAAGATGACTTTGAAATATGTGAGAGAGGGTTTTGTCCATCATTGACCCAAGAAGAAAAACCTCTTTCCGTTTTTACATAGGTTTCATGGTTTGGGAGAAATGTTGAAAACATCATTTTCCTCAGGAGGGTTGTTGCACCTCTGGAGTGATCTTGGTAAAATCAATTTTTCTCCTAGATGAAATTACCAAATAACTTTCTGGATGAGTAAACGGATACATAGACACAAATAGCTTTAAAATGAGCTATCATGAGCTCAATTTTGAGTTTAGTAAGACCTTCAAAAGTTGACCGCAACATCACTCTGCATTTAGGCAGCCTCATTCTGCACATTTTGACAAATCTTGGCCGATTGGACTTTTGATAGGGTAAATAAACTCAAAATTGAAAAATTGAAGACGCTTTGGAAAGTAGACTCGACAAGCTTTCCAACGAGCTATGACACGCTGAATTTGGACTTTGGGAAGGCCTTGAGAGATTTCCTACACGAAAGGTTTTCCTTTATTAATTTGCACTAGCGCTACGCACCTGGCAGCCAAGCCCCAAAACACTCCAAAATCACTCAATTTTATTCAAATCTCTCAAGCTACCTCTTGGAAAGTAATTAAATCAATCCTTATTTTTGAAAACGGTTTTTCATCAAGTTTTGGTGATGTTTTCACTCATAAAGTTAAAACCCTGGTTTTGACTCAAAATTGTCCCATAAAATTCACAAACTGTCTCATAAATTTAAAAACTCACTCATTTATTGCTTTCCTATATCATCCATTTGTTTTTCCCTAAACCCCATTCCCTCATATAAATTCCCTAAACCCCATTCCCTCATATATTTTCCCCAAATTCCATTCCCACATATAAATTTCCCAAACCCTACACACTTTATCCTACTCACTCCCTAAACCCTATTCACATCCCTAAAACCTGTCCGTACATACATTTCCAAACCCCTTCCCCATACACTCTGCCCATTCCATTCCTTCATCCTATTCCATACTATTATCCACAAACCATTCATATATAATCACATTTCTCAAAACTAGGGGAAAACAATGGAAAGAGACAATGAAGATGACTATGAAGAAGAGACACTCAGTGATAGTTCCATGTAGAGACATAAGCAACAAAGCAAAGGCAAAGATAAGATGCACGAGGATGACATAGATGATGAAAAAGAAAGAGAAAAAACATTTGGAGGATAAGAAAAGCCTAATGGAGCTTGAAATGTTGAAACTGAAGAGGCAAAATGACAAAGAGGACCATGCGAATTTGACTTCCATTGAGCAAGAAATTGAACATGACCGGGAAACTTGGCTTGATAGGGTCAACATGCATCTTGAGGGACTGATCAACAAGGACAACAGGGACAATAGAATGCTCTTGCACATGTCATATCATTATATGACTCGAAAACAAAATTTGCAATATGAGAATCAAGAAGCTTAAGGCTAGGTTGAGGAAGTCCTTAAGGAGCAAAAAAGAGCAAGACAAGTTGAAACTAATGGTGGTCCCTTGTGCCAAATATGGGAAAATTTTGATAAATTTTGGTAATTTTGAAATTTTGAAATAATAAACACAAAAAATTGCCCTAGGTGCATAGCGCCACTTGCGCTACGCTTTTCACTGGAGGACTTTTTGAAGAAATGGCTTACATATCTAGATTCAGCATGATGAGAACATCAAACCCAGAAAATCTCAGCTATTTTGGAGCAAAACGTGGTCACCAAAAGGTCAAAAAACTATCAAAAAATGACCTCTCTGCCTCTTTTTGGAAAAACAAAAGCAGCCTTGGGAGATTTCACTTTTGAGGGGGAAAATGACATCCAAATTGAAAAATTCAAGATGTTCCAGAAACTAGACAGGAATACATTTCCAATGAGCTATCTGGTGCTCAGTTTGGCTAAGGGTAAGGCCTCCAAACGTGGTTGTGAAGCAACGCTACACACCTAGCTAGTGGTGCTACGCATAGAGTCAGTTTGCCCAAAAATAAAGTTTTCACCTAGTTTCTCTACAAGCTGACTCTTTCTCTCTTCATGGATGACTTTATGGTTGTAATTAATGCTATGGTATGTAAATGAGAAATGATCTTAGGGGCTAGATTCATCAGTTTGAGTTGGTTTGGGGGTCAATGAATCAGTTTCCATACTTATAGAGGCAAGTTGTTCCACTGCCTATTTTCCTGTTCCTTATTTGGAAATGGTTGTAACAGTTCATTATATCTTGGATTCGACACCTTATGGCTAGCATAGGTGGTTTTCATGTCTATATTATGTATTTTTTCAGTCATTAGCAAAGGTTGGACTCTCTTGGATACTCTGAGCTACATTGTACATCTTTACAACAGTTTGGCAAGGAAATAAACCAGGATTTGCGGCTATTTTTGTGGGATACTTGTGGTAAAGTGTGTTTGCATAGTTTCTTCTTCTGTTATTAGTTTTCCTCATGTGTTATGTGTGCCACAATCTTATTCATTCTTCTAGCTAAATGAAATCAAGATAAATAGGTATAATACATTAGTTACGGTTCTCTGCCTTGGGAATCCATTTAGTTTTTGATGTTTTCTATTGTTTGAAGAGGACTCATGATCTTTGCATGCCCTCCTCATCTCCTCACCAGTCTTAGACCTACCATCTCACTCAATTTCAACTGCTAAACACTTACCTACCTTGCCCCATAGAACACCCTGCATCCTGACTTCATTTCCTGGACCCAAAGTTGCTTGCTCCATTTGATCCAGCAACAAAACCCAACAAAATCAATCAAAAACCCTAGAGATACTATACCTAGCCTAAAATCCATATTTGATCGAGTCATCCTGACTGAGATTGACAAGGAGCGAGCCCTCTCCCGACCTGGTAGGGCTAGCTACCAAGTTAAGCTTTGTTTGTGGTTATCCTAGGATTGCCTCCCTTCAGCCTGAGTTCAATCTAGGCTCTAACATAGTGGCGACCATACTGGGGAATGTAGTTTTATGTTCCTCAATAAAATGTATCAAGTTTAGATCTGATTTGGGATGGTTGACAAAGATCAGAGACTGGAAGGCTGAAATCATTCACCTGGTTACTCCAAATCGGTTTCGAGATCAGATCCAAGGACTCCACTGGAGGATGAAAGTAACCAGCAGAAGCATGAAAGGACAATATGGAAAGATTAGGTATTCAAGTTGGAATTTCATCCAGGACATTATGTTCTTTGTTATAAATTATTTCTTCTCTTTTTCTGAGAATGTCAAGAAGGCTCTACAAAGTATATTGTATTTGAGAAAAGATCCTAGACCTGCATTTGATTCTTTCCCTTTGAAGATTGTGAATACCAAATATTCGCATGCCTTTTCTCTTGCTCAAGACCCTTCTTTCGAATCTTCTGATGACCTTCTTCAAACTGATGAGCCTAAAGAGACGAAGACTGATTCTACACCTTCTGTACATACCCCTATACCTTGTAAAATTCTAGATAGATACAAATCTCCGATTTTACCTCCTATATCCCATGCTTTCCCTAAAACTCACTACCTATATCTACCAAGATTTGATGGAGAATGTGACAACATCAATGCTGAGAGACATGTACTAAATTTTGAGTATTTTCTCGACGCTTTTGAAGTCGATGAAGAGGATGTCAGTATTAGGCTTTTTTCTCTTTCTTTGCAAGGCAAACTCAAGAGTTGGTTCAAAACCCTGCCTGATGCGAGCATCTCAGACTTCCAACAGTTCGTCAAAGTGTTCCTCGATAGGTGGGTGGTTAGACAGAACCCTTTCTTGATTCTAGAAGAGTATAACCAGCTGAAAATACTGTGAAGGGAGGCAGTACAACAGTTTTCTACCAGATTTAACCAAGTTTATTGTTCGATGCCTATTACTATAAGACCTCCTCCTGGATCTGCTCTCTTGCACTACCCAAAAAACTTTGATCTGGAAATGGAGTTTTAGCTGAGAGAAAGGAACCTTGCAGCACTTGAATAGATGCAGAAGAGTGTAGTAGATGTAGAGGCTAATTTACTGATCAGAAGGGCAAAGTTGAAGGAAGAAGAGATGAAGAGTATAGATCTAGAGGAATTAACATCTTTAGAGGTAAAGCTCGACATTTTGGTAGGTGCCATGGAAGAGATGATGCAAAATATCACCACAAGGAATGAGTATGATGTTCAAGACCGTGGCTCGCTGATTGAAGAAGAGCAAGTGGTTGATCCAAAACATTTTCTTTCTTATCCCAGTTGTCATAGATCTGATAATGATTGTTTTATAGATCATCTTGGATAAGAGAGATCTGTTGATATGACATGTATGCTTGATGATGTGTTTTATACTGATGATTTTCCTTAGTTTGATCAGTATGATGATGATTATGTTCTCCAAATAGAAGCTAATCCTGCAGACAAATCAACAGTTGGTTTGTGGAAGGTGTTTATGGGAAAACTAGTGTCTTTTCGAACAACTAGCCCTCTAGGTTTGGCAGCTACCCTAGAAACACAGTTTAAAGCAATTCACGATTTCTTCTATGTATAATAGATAAGAGAAAGACAATGGGACCAACCTATAACTTCCGCTTAATCCCTTACTTGATCTCTCTCCCCCTTGACAGAGCTTGCAACTCCTCCCCATACTTATCCCGCTTGGAGAGTACCTGTAGAAACACAGTAAAAAAGAACCATCAAAGCATCTTGATCTATTATATCATAAACATTACAACATCAGATATATGATGAAGATACAATAACATTTACAAATGATAACATTCACAATTGCACAATCATATGGAAGAAAACTTGAAGAACTTTACTAAATAGAAGGGAGAATTACAACCCAATTGTCTGACCCAGCATCATCCTCCCAGCATCAAACCCTTTTCACCTCATGAAATAGCAAGATCACACAAACAATACAATGCTCGTTTTCTCAAATACAAACTATCAACACTTCCTTGCAATTCACAATATTCCAACCTCTAGATCTCTCAGATGAGGGATCCATTTATAGATGTGTGCAAGGGTGTGAGTCATCTCTGGGGTTTTGATTAATGTCATTCCACTTGTTGCATTTGGTTCCACTTGGATATTTCTTGGATCTCTTACTCATCCCTGGGCGAATTCAGGGAGGCAAGTATCGTCAGAGAGGTTTCTAAAAGATTCCTTGAGCATCCACTCAGCAAACTGTCTCAAACATTTGTCTATCCTCGCCCATCACACCCTACAGAAGGACAAATCAGTATGCATCACACCTGAGCAGTGTATCACTCAGTATGCATCGCACATGGCCAGTGTACCAGTCAGGATGGTTTAGTTTAGGCCAATTCTGGATGGTTTTTCAGGTGGAACTTTAAATGGGGAATAATGTAATCAGTTGACCATGTTCTTTTAGGGTATGAAACAACTCTTTTAGGGGTTGAAGAGCCCTAGTTTATTGACATATAAGACTGGGGTTGAAGAGCCCAAATATGTCTATAACAGTTGCCCCTTAAAGCATGAAGTCGTAAATCTTTGATGTTGGGTGAAATACCTTATCATGAGGATCCGAGGTTTCGAACTAGAAGGTGACCTGTATAAGATATAATACAATATATCATCACAATATAATTTTCATGATCTAGCTGAGGCGGGTATTCCCATGTTCAGCTTTCCAAATTCATTTCATGTACATAGATTAGATAGTCATCTGCATATGTGGACTGGTGATCCTTCAGATGTAGATTCATCATCTTTGCCTTGGATGACCATTTGTGTAGCTTCTTTGTACATTTGATGTCTTTATCTCCTTGAATATATCGCAGCCAAGATGGATGCAACTAGATCTGGGGTCTTCAAACTCATTTTATCTTCGCCTGATGTACAAGTCAATCCATGTGAAATGTTGTTTTGAAGTCGAACGTGGAAAGACATCACCTAATTACCATCCCATAATGTGAGTTGTTAACAGACGCAAGAGGATCACCGATAATGATAATGACCCTCAAGGTACTACAGTACAATTCACGTGGTGTGAATATATGATCCGATGTTGAACACCACACAAAATCTTTCGGTCGAAGGCCATTGATGTCAACCTGTCGCTGAAAGTGAGAAACTTGCCGTTGAGGCATGCAAGATTCAAAGCACTAAAAGGGGTGTTTCTAAGTCAACTTCTTGGATAATGAGCTGATGTCGACAAGAAGTAACCCATCGTAGGAGGGCCTTAATGTATCCCACATCTACGACACGAAATGATGAAAATGATTTCTGGAGGTGAAAATGATCTGACAACACAAGGTATAGCAATGGTGGTAATGAAAAATGAAGGTTGAAGCTATTGCAGTGGGTGAGGCATTAAGTAGATTGCGGTTTCTCAATTGAATGACTTCTCTTCAACATATTGGCAACACTGAGATGGATTGGTATCGTTAACCCCAACAGATGGATGGTGTGGAAGACCAATGGTGAGATGACCGATGAACGGAATAACCCAACCCGACTCAATCATGGTGATGGAGTGAAAGTGTCATGTTCAAGAGCGACCTACTTCCATAAAGTTTTCAAGTTTTCTTCCCCTTTTCCCCAACGATTGCTGACCAATACCTCTTTATTTTTGTCAAGCTTAAGGAGGATAACATATGCTTGTTCTATAATTTTCCCTTTGGGCAAACCTATCGCTATGTTTTAACGAGTCTAGCGACAGTGAAACTTGGTCTTGTCTAGAATGAACAAGTTTGTCGCTATTGTTTTAACAAGTTTCACGACAAGGATAACTCAATCTTTTTCATGTTTAGAGAGTTTGAAAAATGACAATAAGGAAACTCTGTCTCGTCTATCATGGATGAGTTTTTCACTATTGTTTTAACGAGTTTAACAACAAGCATAACTCGGTCCTTTTCATGTTTAGAGAGTTTTAAAAGGGACGAAAAGGAAACTCCAGAAGTTCTTTTTCGTAGAATAATCCCTTAAGTCCGAAAAAGGATAAGATAATACGAAAGGGATGGTTTTTCAGGTGAAACTTTTGGGGAATGATGTAATCAGTTGACCATGTTCTATTAGGGTATGAAACAACTCTTTTAGGGGTTGAAGAGCTCTAATTTATCAACATATAAGATTGGGGTTGAAGTGCCCAAATATGTCTATAATAGTTGCCCCTAAAGCATGAAGTCGTAAATCTTTGATGTTGGGTGAAATGCTTTATCATGAGGATCTAAGGTTTCAAACTGGAAGGTGACCTGTATAAGATACAATACAATACATCATCATAATATAATTTTCATGATCTAGCTGAGGAAGGCATTCCCATGCTCAGCTTTATAAATTCATTTCATGTACATAGATCCGATAGTCGTCTGCATATGCAAACTTGTGATCCTTTAGATGTAGATTCATCATCCTTGGCTTGGATGACCATCTGTGCAACTTCTTTGTACATTTGATGTCTTTATCTCCCTGAATATATCGCAGCCCGAATGGATGGAACTAGATCCAGTGTCTTCAAACTCGTTCGATCTTCGCCTGATGTACAAGTCAATCCATGTGAAAAGTTGTTCTAAAGTCGAACATGGAAAGACATTGCCTGATTACCAACCAATAATGTGAGTTGTTAACAGATGCGAAAGGAATCATTGATAATGATAATGACCCTCAAGGTACTACAGTACAATTCACGTGGTGTGAATATATGATCTGATGTCGAACACCACACAAAATCTTTCAGTCGAAGGCCATTGATGTCAACCTGTCGCCGGAAGTGAGAAACTTCCCATTGAGGCATGCAGGCTTCAAAGCACTGAAAGGGGTGTTTCAAAGTCAACTTATTGGATAATGAGTTGATGTTGACAAGAAGTGACCCGTCGTAGGAGGGCCTTAATGTATCCCACATCTACGACACGAAACGATGCAAATGATTTCTAGAGGTGAAAACAATCTGATGACACAAGGTTCAGGAATGGTGGTCATGAAAAATGAAGGTTGAAGGTATTGTAGTGGATGAGAAGTTAACTGGATTGTGGTTTCTCAACTGAATGACTTCTCTTGAACATATAGGCAACACTAAGATGGATTGGTAGCGTTAACCCTAACAGATGGATGGTGTGGATGACCAATGGTGAGATGACCGGTGAACAGAATAACCCATCCCGACTCAATCATGGTGATGGAGTGAAAGTGTCGTGTTCAAGAGCGACCTGCTACCATAAAGTTTTCAAGTTTTCTTCCCTTATTCCCCAGTCATTGTTGACCAATTCCTCTTTATTTTTGACAAGCTTGAGGAGGATAACATATGCTTGTTCTATAATTTTCCCTTTGGGCACCTGTTGCTATGTTTTAATGAGTCTAGCGATAGTGAAACTCGGTCTTGTCTAGAATGGACAAGTTTGTCACTATTGTTTTAAAAAGTTTAACGACAAGGATAACTTGGTCTTTTTCATGTTTAGAGAGTTTGAAAAATGACAAAAAGGAAACTCTGTCTCGTCTAGAATGGACAAGTTTGTCGCTATTGTTTTAATGAGTTTAACGAAAAGGATAACTCGGTACTTTTCATGTTTAGAGAGTTTGAAAAGGGATGAAAATGAAACTCTAGAAGTTCTTTTTCGTAGAATAATCCCTTAAGTCTGAAAAAGGATAAAATAATACGAAAGGGATGACTTTTCCGATCACTTTAATGAGTCAAAAAAGACAAGCGCTCGAACTTTTTCGTGAGATAATCCCTCTAATCCGAAAAAGAAAAAAAATTACAAGAGGGATGGCACTTCCAATCACTTTAACGAGCTAGAAAGGCCAATTTCTAGACAATCTTTCATATTTAACGAGTCTAAAAAGGGTTTAAAGGAGACTCGTTTTTGAGGAATGAGTGGTGTCTAAGGTAGCAACTAGTTCCGGGTAAGCTTGGGACTTCTCAAAACATGGTTGTTTCTAGGAAGAGGTTGGCTAATAAGACCACTCGTCACAGTTATTCCTCAAAAAGGTTAAACAACCAAGGGGAAGCATATTGATTGGCCAAAGAGATGGAGGTGATGAGAGGTACACAACCAAGGCTCAAAAGGTTGATAGAATGACAACCATAAAGGTTAATTACCGAAGGTGGGTTCATTTTTTAACGAGCTTGAACTGTGGGGGAACTGTGCTCGGTTTTTGGTTTCATGTTTTTACAAGCTTGAAACGAACAAACTATGCTTGGAAAAAAGGACATGCATGCCTCCAGCATGACGAGAAAAGACAGTCTCTTGTAACCAGATGGAAGTCACTGTGGTGAAGAAGGACGACTTCGTCCAGAATAGACAAAGGTGAATGGTGTGACAGACCGGTATGACAGACCAATCAAATAACCTACAGGGAAACACATCTTTACAACTAGGTGCATGCCCCTCAAAGCTTCATTACATTCACCAGATTACTCCTGGCTATCAGGTGGATGTAGTGAAGGTTCTTTTACGAGATCAAGTGAAAGACTCAACTGGGATTTTACGAGATCTAATCAGAGACTCGACTTGGAACTTTTCTCTGAGGGTCCTTGTTTTATTTTTTAATGAGCTTGACAGAAGACAAGGAAATCTGCTCAGATTCCTTGTTTCATTTTTTAACGAGCTTGACACAAGACAAGTAACTATGCTTGAAGACCCTTGGTTACGTTTTTTTTTTAATGAGGTTGACACAAGAGAAGGAACTATCCTCGACCTCCTTCGATCATGCCTCACAAGTGGTCATGAAGGAAATATCTAGTTCCAATGCCCCCAGTACATAATGTACAACATCACTGAATTGATTGTTAGCCAATGTAGGTATGGAACAAGTTGCCACATAATTAACCCATGGCGGGGATGATACCATTGGTATAAATGGACCATTTAGGAATGATGGTTGACTAGAAGCTATATTTGGAGCAGGAAATGAAAGCTGGTCAACGGTGACAATCTTGCCTTCATGCAGGAAACAAATCACTCGAAAGAGTGTTGAAACAATAGCTCCCATGTGATAAATATAGTCATGCCCAAGAAGTAAATTGTAATCTAAAGGTCCTGGGACTACCATCACATTGAGATAATCGGTTTTTCCTCCCAAAGTGATAGGTACCTGAGGAAGGATCCCTAACGGTCGATTGGTTCCTTTGTTAAAGCCCAACAAATTCTGTGTAACAGGCATAAGCGGTGGTGAACCAAGCGCTTGCCAAGCAGTTGAGGAAAGGATACTCACTGATGCACCTTTGTCTATAATAATGCTAGATACAATCATTTTACAAACTTGTACTATGATCTGAAAAGGCACATAAGAAGGAAGGTGGGATCCTGCTAATTGATTTCAATCAAAGGAAGTGACTAGACTACTTGGAGGGGGTACTGTAGAAACGGGAGAATTAACCCCTTGAGTTACGAGAACTGGAGGATTTTCCTCCTATCTTGAATGAACAGTTGGACTTCCCCCAAGTTCATATGAATATGAGGAAACAAAAAGAACCTGAGCAGTATCATTTTCACTCTCTTCAAGAAAGGTACGAATAGCTGAAGGTGAAATTGGGTTAACCATTACCTTGACCTATTGATTTTGGTCGGGCATAGACTCATAGGATTCAATTTCAGAGAGAGTGGTTTTGGCCGACAGTTGATTTAAGTAAGTTGGTTCATCACCTAGTGAAGGATTCAGGGAGAGTTTCCTTTAACCAGATGGAAGTCGCTGCGGTGAAGCCAGACGGTTATCCAACACTATTTTGGCTTCATCCAAATAGGGACAAAGGTGAAAGTCGTGATTACCTTCACATAACCTACATGGAAGCTTGACTTTTCCCTTTTGTCCATGAACTTTACTATCACTAGTTGATGGTGTACTATCAACATGATCACCAGAGGTTGATGACACTGGATGGTGGGAACGGGGAGACCATTCTCTCATGATCCGAGGAAAGCAAGGACAATATCAATGAAAATGGTCTTCTCTACAATTTATGCAAGGAAATTTGGGTTTGGGAGCTTTAATGAGTGGATTTTCACCAAATGATTCATTGCTGCCCCCTTGCTAAATTGGCTTCTTCTTCCTCTCCTTTCCTATCTTCTTCTTCTCAGCCACTTGGTTACTAGTGTCACTACTTTCACCAAGCGAAGAGGAAGAAGGGGAGGGAGAAACAAATGAAGAAGAAGGTGAAGGGTCAACTTCAATACCGACTGGAGGTTGATTTGATTATGGAGGAATGACGACATTTTGAACCAGAGAGGTTGAGAATAGCCATACTAGCATGCAAATGGTAAATCTCAGAAGGGACAATGTAACCATATACGGAGCACCAATATTTCCCCAAGAGGAAAAAGGACTAGGATTCCCTTCAAAGGGGATTCCTTGACTGGTGGATCCCGGATTTGTCTCCATATATCTCAACTTAGATCAACTAAGGAACAAGGATTTTATTCCGAATTCAATTAATTTTAATGATGCTTTGACACAAATTCTCTTTTTCAGTTTTTAAGAGTCGAGAAAAAGCTAAAGATGACTCTAGTCTCCTTCGATTTTTAATGAGCCTGAAGTGACAAGTGCTCAGATGGACATTTTCTTTTAAAGAGTTGAAAAGGAACGAAAGTGACTACTCTAGAAAATCTAGACAGAGGGATTACCAAACCAATTTCAAAACTGCAATATACACCTTGGTGATAAATTAAAGAGAAATTACCAAGGACTTATATACGCCAGCCAATCTTCCCGAATGCTGTGTTCAGTGAATTGCGATCAATAAGGCGGCAGACACAACTTCCTATGGATAAAGGATATAAGCCTATTGTGGTCTCCCAATATATATGCGATGGTACGGGGAGCACAAGTTCGTCCTAGCACTTGTCGTATCAAGGAGTAGGAATCACCCAACCTTCGATGAAAATGATAGTTACTAGTTTTTACAATGTCGGAACACGTCTCTAGCCTAGACCTCTAGATGTGTTGTGTTAAGTTCCAAAGCGTTGTTAGGTTCATTGAAATTTATTTTAAAGTTGATCTTGTTTAAAGTTTTCCTTTCAATGGTTCATCGTGTGATGTTGATTTGAAGTTCCTAAAATACAATCTACAATGATAAACAATCGTTGTTTATTTTGAGCAATGAAAATCCTAGCTACTAGGGAAAGAAGATAACAATTCTTTCAAACAAAGAGGAAAGAGCACACAGTAGTGCATTTTCCTAAATCATTTTTCGCACTCAAAATAAATGCAAATGCAAATGCATCTATTTGTTTTTCATTCTCCTTAGTGTGAAAAATGCCAAAAAAGAAAACTAATGCAGTAAAGATTTGAAATATTTCTTTCAAAATGACATTTTCAACAATTTCTTCTTCAAAAGAGAAAGGAAGACTAAACGACACTTTTCAAATTTGAATAAAAATGCTTTCAACGCTTCAAATATCAACAAATCAAATCAAATACATAACGAAAAGTTCAATCTATTCAAGGAAGGAAGAATCGACGAAACGTCTCTTTTTGACACAAAACGACAGTTACAACACTTTTTGTACCAAAGCGACAGATCGATTTAAGCAACTTTTTGACAAAGGATTGTAAATGATGAAAAAATACAAAAAACATTCACTAATCCTAATCTATGGAGGCTGATCTATGTGATGCAAGCAGGCTTCAGTAAGGAGTCATTGTTCATAAGCAGCAAAACAACTAAGCAACACTGAAAACAAGGACAAAAACCCCCAATTTCTAAAATGGAAATAGGTTCAGTCAGTTATGACACCTGGGCTTCACATAAATGGGTATGCATTGAACTTTACAGACTCGGGAGGTGCGATCCATGCATGGGTTACAGTGACAGATATTGTGATGGGCTAGGGAGCGCAACCGAAATGGGTTTTGGCTCAGATTTGCAGTTGTTTTCAGTGAGTTAAGCTGAGCTATGATGGACAGTAAAGAGAAAAGTACAGAGGAATGTCTTGAGAGGTTACTAAGCTACCAAAAGGGCATCTAGAATGCTTGTAAGTCACATTTTTAATTCATAAACTAAACCAGAGATTGATTGAAGCAACATTCATCTACTATGCAATTGCAGAGCAAGAGCAATTTGAAGGCTACCTCGCTGACTTCGGGATTTGTCTATACTTTATAAAACAAACAATAACAATAAACAAACATCTATTCTCTCCCTGTGGGAGTCACCAATTTGTTTATGGGAAAACTAGTGTCTTTTCGAACGACTAGCCCTCTAGGTTTGGCAGCTACCCTAGAAACAACAGTTTAAAGCAATTCACGATTTCTTCTATGTATAATAGATAAGAGAAAGACAATGGGACCAACCTGGAACTTTTGCTTAATCCCTTACTTGATCTCTCTCCCCCTTAACAGAGCTTGCAACTCCTCCCCATACTTATCCCACTTGGAGAGTACTTGTAGAAACACAGTAACAAAGAACCGTCAAAGCATCTTGATCTATTATATCATAAACATTATAGAATTAGATATATGATGAACATACAATAGCATTTACAAATTATAACATTCACAATTGCACAATCATATGGAAGAAAACTTGAAGAACTTTATTAAATAGAAGGGAGAATTACAACCCAGTTGTCTAACCTAGCATCATCCTCCCAGCATCATGCCCTCTTCACCTCATGAAATAGCAAGATCACACCAACAATACAATGCTCTTTTTCCCAAATACAAACTATTAGCACTTCCTTGCAATTCACAATATTCCAGCCTCTAGATATCTTAGATGAGGGATCCATTTATAGATGTGTGCAAGGGTGTGATTCATCTCTGGGGTTTTGATTAGTGTCATTCCACTTATTGCATTTGGTTCCACTTGGAGATCTCTTGGATCTCTTACTCATCCTTGGGTGAATTCAAGGAGGTAAGTGTCATGGGAGGGGTTTCTAGAAGATTCCATGAGCATCCACTTAGCAAACTGTCTCAGACATTTGTCCATCATCGCCCATCACACCCTACAGAAGGCCAAACTAGTATGCATCGCACCTGAGCAGTGTATCACTCAGTATGCGTCGAACCTAGCTAGTGTAGCAGTTAGTATGGTTCATTTTAGGCCAATTTTGGATGGTTTTTCAGGTGGAACTTTTGGGGAATGATGTAATCAGTTGACCATGTTTTTTCAGGGTATGAAAAAACACTTATAGGGGTTGAAGAGACCTAGTTTATCAACATATAAGATTTGGGTTGAAGTGCCCAAATATGTCTATAACAGAAGGAGGAAGTTTATTTTCAGCAGCTCGAATACAGTGATCAGTTGTTACATATCAGCCATGGAAGTGAGCATAAAAGTGCATCAAATTTTGAAGTAAGTGAAGGATCTTAGCCATTTTTTTACTTCGTTTTAGTTCATTAGAGAGAACTTTCGTGCAATCAGAAATAAACCATCGATAAGTTTTGATCTGGACCATCTTGAGGGCAATGAAATCCTTGTTCAAGACTTTTCATATCCAGATTTGCAGCCCCCGAATTCCATTGAATGTCAAGTTGCAGATGAAGACTTGGAAGCTAGAACATATGATCAAATGATGCAAGATGATTATGTACCATTCTATTTTGAATCATTTCAGTTTTTGAAGGGAAATTTGCATAGTATATCTTCAAATGAGCAGCCTATAGAAAATCATGCAATCTCATTGGAACCAATAGAAAATGGGTTGCAACAGTCTTTTCAAGTTGTTCATGATCTAATAGCTAATGTGTTGGATGATGTTTTTAGTCAAAGTCCTTCTCCATTAGCTACCTGTGAGCTTGAAACAAGTATTGATACAAACTTGATCCAACAGCCAGTTTCTTTGTTATTTTCAATAGGAGTCTCGTCACAAAGATCAGATGAAAGTTTGCATTCATGGTATAAGGAGAAGCAAAGTAATCCATTGGATGAGCTGAGCCCCAGTGCACATGAATTTCAAGATCCTTATGCAGTATTTTGGGAGTCAAATAGAGAATCCATTTTATTCAACGAAACTGTTTACAATTTTTCATGGGAGTTGCCTTTCAGTAGTTCTCTCTTGTTGTTCATAAGAAAGCACTTGCAGAGAATTCAAACAACAACTAGAATGCTTACTTGGTTGCATTGGTTATTTCATTTCACTTGATCAAGTGATGAATGGAACAGTTAGAGTAGGTTTTATTGAATAAGATCCACTTCGAGCATCTTTTCCATTTTGTTGGTTTTGTTTTAGTATTGAGTCAGTTTCAAGTCAGTTTGTGTCTTTGAGTCATCAGTATTCAGTATTGCATTTTAGTTTGAGTATTTTTTTTAACTCCATTTCCGAATGGATGAGGAACTAATCTACATGTTCCCAGAGATCTATGGTTCTTGGTACCTCCAAGGAGCTACCATACCCATTGGAGCCAATGTTAGTGTCAGTGTCTTCACACTCCCATCAGTGATCAAAATATGCTCTTTTGCATTTCATAGTAGGAGTCCCATTATGATGAGGTTGCATTCCATTAGGTCATGGATCCACTAATGGTAGGGTTTGCCTCAGTTTTTCCCTCATGGTATGAACTTTATAATCTACTTCCATACTTTTCAGTCATGATTCATGTTCATTTTTCAGTTCATTCCATCAATTACATAGGTTTGGTCTCATTAGGTTTTAGGGTCCCACCATGGTCAAAATTTGATGATTACATGCCAATAATGATCAGCAAGGACATGAGGTGGCCAATAATGACTACTGATCCTAAGCATCTAATGATGTTGCCAAGCACCTACCACTGTAAAAAATCAAGTGATCATGAGCACCAATTTACCTGCAAAAGCAAAAGAGAAACAAGCACTAAAACCCTAAATTCCTCTCCCACTGAGCTACAGTTGGCTATGGGATCAGAGATATCTAAGTAGAGAAGGCATAAGGGATATCAGAAGGTACGAGGCCATTTCATATCATCAAACATCAGGTCTCCATCATTTGTCGAGAAGTCATTCCAAGGAACAAGCCATTCACCACACATAAGGGACGCTTTTTCTTCAAATGATGTTTCTGAGAAATAGAAGATGAATTTCACAAAAGTGAGAGAGTTTTTTATTCATGATTTACCCAAGAAGAAAAATATATTTCAGTTTTTACACAGGTTTCATGGTTTGGGAGAAATGTCGAAAACATCATTTGCCTCAGGAGGGTTGTTGCACCTCTGGAGTGACCTTGGTAAAATCAATTTTTCTCCTCGATGGAATGACCAAATGACTTTCTTGATGAGTCAACAGCTAATCAGACACAAAGAGATTTCCAATGAGCTATCATGAGATCAATTTGGAGTTGAGGAAAACCTATAAAAGTTGACTGCAACAACACTCTGCATTTAGGCAACCTCATTCTCCACATTTTGACCAGTCTTGGGAGATTGGACTTTTGATAGGGAAAATGAACTCCAAGTTTCAAAATTCAAGATTTTTTGGAAATCAGACTCAATAGGCTTTCCAACGAGCTATCAAACACCCACTGTGGAGGCAAGGAAGGCCTTCAAAAGTGTCATGTAAAATGGCGCTACACCCTTGGGAGGCACTACGCACTTGGCAAGGTTTTCCTTTGTTAATTTGCACAAGCGCTACGCACTTGGTAGCCAAGCCCGAAAATGCTCCAAAATCACTCAATTGGCTTCAAATATCTTAAGTTACCTCTTGGCAAGTGATTAAATCAATCCTTCTTGTTGAAAAGTGTTTTGTATCAAGTTTTGGTGATGTTTTCACTCATAAAGTTAAAACCCTAGTTTTGACTCAAAACTGTCCCATAAAATTCACAAACTGTCTCATAAATTTAAAATCTCACTCATTTATTGCTTTCCTATCTCATCCATTTGTTTTTCCCTAAACCCCATTCCCTCATATAAATTCCCTAAACCCCATTCCCTCATATATTTTCCCCAAATCCCATTTCCACATATAAATTTCCCAAACCCTACACACTTTATCCTACTCACTCCCTAAACCCTATTCACATCCCTAAAACCTGTTACATACATTTCCACACCCCCTCCCCATACACTACCCATTCCATTCCTTCATCCTATTCCATACTATTATCCACAAACCGTTCATATATAATCACATTTTTCAAAACCAGGGGAAAACAATGGAAAGACACAGTGAATATGACTATGAGGAAGAGACACTCAGTGATAGTTCCATGGAGAGACATAAGCAGAAAAGTAAAGGCAAAGAGAAGATGCATGAGGATGATATATATGATGAACAAGAAAGAGAACAAATATTTGGAGGATAAGGAAAGCCTAATGGAGTTTGAAGTGTTGAGACTGAAGAGGCAAAATGACAAAGAGGACCATGTCACTTTGACTTCCATTGAGCAAGAGATTGAAGATGACCAGGAAACTTGCCTTGAGAGGGTCAACATGCATATTGAGGGACTGATCAGCAAGGCCAATAGGGACAATAGAATGCTTCGACACATGTCATATCATTATACGACTCGAAAACAAAATTTGCAATATGAGATTCAGGAAGCTTAAGGCTAGGTTGAGGAGGGCCTTAAGGAGCAAGAAAGAGCAAGACAAGTTGAAAATATTAGCTGAGGCCTCGCTAGCCCATTAAAGTGACTAATGGCGGTGCCTTGTGCCAAATCTGGGAAAATTTTGATAAATTTTGGTCTTTTTGAAATTTTGAAATAGTGAACATAGAAAATTGTCCTAGGTGAATAGCGCCATCGGCGCTATGCTTTCCATTGGAGGAATTTTTCAAGAAATGGCTTACATATATGGATTTATAATGATGAGAACATCAAACCCAAAAATCTCAGCAATTTTGGAGCAAAACATGGTCACCAAAAGGTCAAAAAACTATCAAAAAATGACCTCTCTGCCTCTTTTTGGACACACAGAAGCAGCCTTGGGAGATTTCAGTTTTGAGGGGGCAAATGACGTTGGTATTGAAACATTCAAGATGTTACAAAAACTAGATAGGAAGACCTTTCCAATGAGCTATCTTGGGCTCAATTTGGCTAAGGATAACTCCTCCAAACGTGGCTATGAAGCGGCGCTATGCACCTAGCCAATGACACTATGCATAGAGCAAGTTTGCCCAAAACTCCAGTTTTCGCCTAGTTTCTCTGCAAGTTGACTTTTTCTCTCTTCATGGATGAATTTATGGTTGTAATTAATGCTATGGTATGTAAATCTAATTGAGAAATGATCTTATGGGGTAGATTCATCAGTTTGAGTTGGTTTGGTGGTCAATGAATCAGTTTCCATGCTTATAGAGGCAAGTTGTTCCACTGCCTATTTTCTTGTCCCTTGTTTGGAAATGGTTCTAACAGTTCCATATCTCTTGGATTCGACCCCTGATGGATAGCATAGGTGGCTTTTATGTCTATATTATGTATTTTTTTCAGTCATTAGCAAAGGTTGGACTCTCTTGGATGCTCTGAGCTACATTGTACATCTTTATAGCAGTTTCGCAAGGAAATAAACCAGGATTTGCAGCTATTTTTGTAGGATACTTGTGGTAAAGTGTTTTTGCATAGTTTCTTCTTCTGTTATTAGTTTTCCTCATGTGTTATGTGTTCCACAATATTATTCATTCTTCTAGCTAAATTAAATCAAGATAAATAGGTAGAATACATTGGTTACAGTGCTATGCCTTGGGAATCCATTTAGTTTTTTTATGTTTTCCACTGTTTGAAGAGGACTAATGATATTTGCATGCCCTCCTTAGCTCCTCACCAGTATTATAACTACCATCGCACTCAATTTCAAGTGCTAAACACTTACCTACCTCGCCCCATAGAACACCCAACATCCTGACTTCATTTCCCGAACCCAAAGTTGCCTGCTCCATTTGATCCAGCAACAAAACCCAACAAAATCAATCAAAAACCCTAGAGCTACTATACCTAGCCTAAAATCCATATTGGATCCAATCATCTTGACTGAGATTTACAAGGAGAGAGCCCTCTCCCAACTTGGTAGGGATAGCTACCAGGTTAAGCTTGGTTTGTGGTTATCCTACGATTGCCTCCCTTCAGCCTTAGGTCAATCTAGGCTCTAACAAATATGACAAAAATATTATTATTAAATGTAATCTAAAATATTTGACCCAAGAATTGACTAGAGTTTTGAACAATTACAACTACCATAGGAGTTGATACGCCTTGCTGGATGGAATCCCGCAGTCAATGGTAATTCAACTCTTGGGGTTATTGAAGGAGGTTGGATGCGACTGTGTCGAATATCTACATTAACTTTCCATCTTGTAAAATATTTTCCTATGCTTGATTTTTTTATTCAATCCTGATGGTGGAAGATTGATGGATGATAAACATGCAGAAATTGTTTCAGTGAAAATTTCCATCATTAGACTTATACCTATTAAAATTGGGAAGTTATGGAGTCTCATAAACACATCTCATCTATCTTCCTAACTTTTGTTCTTATGGTTTAATGTATTTGGCTAAACTATAACCTTCTGAGTAGTTTATGGAAACTAGTTCAAGAACTACATGCTATGCTGTAATGTACACAACAACTAGGGATATTACAGAAACAAAGAAAGAGATCACGTCAAGATATCTGTAGAGAAAGATAAGTAACTTTGTCATTTTCATTGAAATGATTTAAAGGCTTTCATGTGCAAAGATAATAAGTTATGGAATTTCCATTTTTTAAATAATAATGGAGCTACGCGTAAATAAAATAACTTATTGAATTTCCTTTTGAAAATACTATGTATATCTCATGCGCAAATATAATAATTTATGGGATTTCAATTTTATTAAAGAAATATGTAGTTATGCATAAGGATAATAACCTATGGTATTTATTTTTTGAAAATAATATGTAGATTTCATGGGAAGAGGTACTATAAGTTATGGGACTTTCTTTTAAAGAATAAGAAGTTCTTGGGGTTAAAGATAGTATAAGTTATTGGATTTTCTTTTGAAATGATACATATTTCTTGTGGGTAAAAAGATAAATTAAGTATGTTAATCCATTTTAAATAATTGATGTTTCTTTTGTGTAAACAGATAATTTAACTTTGGTGATTTCTTGAATAAATGAGGTTTTGTAACTATACACACATTCTTTATTGATATGCAAGCTAATATAATCATAATTGCATTTGAGATAAGAATAAAAGGTCATGGTTTTACAATTGCATGCATGTTGTTCATTCACGTGCATATCACAAGTGATTATTATACAGTGAAAGGTGGTATTATAGTTGGAACAAGGATGAATACAGGATACTTTATGTATTTAGATAATGCACATGAATAGGTATGATTGATATTCTTTATGCATTTTATGTAATGCATGTGTGATGTGGGTGATGTGGATTAACAAAGATGCTTTTATAATTATATGAATGTAATAAAAGTATGTGAAATACGAATAAAAGCACATGTTTGATCCGTTTATACATTTATTTAATGCAAGATAAGCATGTGTGTTTTTCTGTATGCATTTATTAATGCATTGTAAATATGAAAAATTAGATGTGCATTTGCAAGTATTTGCATTTGTATAATGCATTAGAATAAAAATAAAAAGATTTTAGCTGTATTTTTTGTTATTAACTAATTTTATTACATTGGTACAAGCTAGAATGATTTTGTACTCGATGGTGCATGTAAAATTAAAAGATTAAATATAACTCTTAATATTATTTATGCATGTGTAAGGGAGTCTTGCGCTTGGAGATGCTTGTAAAAACAATATATTAAGGATGATTTTTAATGTTATCATGCATGTGCAAGAAAGTGAAACAATATGTATAACACATTGATTATTGTTAGTGTTAACTAGTAGAGATTGATTACTTGGGATTTCATAAATGGATATTTTACCTAATAATGAAGTTATTATTACGTACGATAGAAATTGTAGGAAAGAATCATGACTTATGCAAAGAATGGTTTGATAGTTTCTAATCTATCCTTTTTGCAACAACCAAAAGCTAAATGATAACTATCATTACGACAGGCAATGAGGTCATTATGATTCGTTGATGATTCATGCAAAGTGAAGGATCATCAAATGCAATTTACAAGGGATAATTAATTGTAGGAAAAAACTAGGCCACGAAGGTAATGTGCTCAAGAAATGTGGGGTAAGGTGTTTGAGAAACATAACATCATGTTGAATGTATTGGCCTCTAATTAATTATGTTTGAATTAAAGATTATGTTCTTTCGTAAAAATTTAACTATGGATAAGGGATGGACAGCCTTGCTTCCATCGAGTAAGGGGTGAACTCCCTCATGAAACATTTAATAAAATAAATTTTTATTTGCTTTTCCCTTCAGTGTTTCCATGGCATGTCGACGTCCATTTATGTATTTTCCTATTCTATTATCTTGATGATGATGCTACTTTGTATGACACTAATACTTACATCACTCAATGTGTAATTAACAAGCTTAATTCAATGAACAATGTTAATGATGCAAATTTGTAGCAGAAATCATTATGATAACAAGTTGCATTAACGATTATTATTTTTCATACATATTTATTCCATTTTTGTAACTACCTAACTTGATGTTGGTGATTATATCATTAATGATCAGTTAAGTAGGTGATAAGTTATTCATTGGATGCTATATGTAGGTAAAGTTTTATATACAGAATTTAGTCTTATGTATTTTTGCACAAGGTCTACCGAGGGATGTTACAAGTGGTATCAGAGCAAAGTTGCATCATTGGCACCTCGAGTTCTGTAAGAATGAGAAGGAGTAGAGGCATGATGCTATTAGAAATAATCTCAGGTATGATCCTCACAAAATTACATGGAAATGTATGCAATAGACTTCATTTAATGCAAGAATCATGATGGTGATAATGATTTCATTGAGGAATGATAATGTTAATGACTACTTTGAAGGATAATTGTACTCATGGTATTTGAGTCTTTATGTGGATAAAAAACAATGTAAAATTTGTTTGGATATAATTATATCAAATTATGGACGTTCCCTGTCACTCACAAGGTAAATAATGATAATTTGGATTAAGATTTACTTCCATTATTTTATTCATACTTCTATTTTAATTTTTAATGGTGCATTAAAAGAAAAATTCTTAGATTTGCAATGCATTTCTTATAATAAAAAAAATGAATGTATGCATTGCCTTAATAAAAGAATGTAGAAAGGCTTGTCCTTGAGTGGATACTAGCATGATTAAAAATACATTAAGAGAACCCCCTGAAATGTTGAGAATAAACAATGAGTCGTGCAGTAGGCCTTGCCTGTAATGGTTAATGATCGATATTGTATTTTTATGGAATTACTTTGAATTCTAATTTGATTTGTGATAGTTGGTAGCATTGACTATTTAGTGTATTTCACTACCTCCTATGAATTAGCATTCCATGACATCATTGTTGGTAACTAAAATAATAATAAATTGTATGTCATTTTTCAACAAACTATTAAAGTTATCTTTGAAGGTATATTGCAATATCCATAATTTAGTTTTTTATTAAATATTATTGTTAAAACTTATAAACAATGTGATAGTGGTAGTTCATTTTCATGTTATTGTTCTAATGATGACAATACATTGTTGAGTTTGGGGTTTGAGTAGATTATTACCTATATTTATTATCAACACTCAAGCACTAATGGTGAATTAGTGTTCTTGTATGAGTAAATATTTGTATAGGCTTTTATGCATATTAAAATAGTATGAAAATAACTTTGATGACTACGGAAGTGGATATTTATTTAACGATGCATACGCATTACTATAACTTCTTGAATGTTACAAAGAATTTAGATCACTATCACAACAGTGTATTTAAAAGTGATTGATTAAGTATAAATTCATTGTTATGTTAATAATAAGAATAGAAAGGAAAAAGGTGTTCCCTTCCATATGAACATGCATAAATGGTAACTAATGTGACAAGGGAAACAAAGATTATGTGATAGTTTAATGCATGTTCTACAAAATTAATGATAAACTAGTAGTTGTTAGATGTTGTTAATTACATTGTCTTCTCAAACGTCATGCATGGCAATGTAGTTTTACAAGTTAATGACTCAATGATGGTATTAGTGTGAATGAGATGGTATACATCATGCATAGAAAAAATATTACATTTTTATCCTTTCGAAAATCATCCAACCTCTATGCACATTATTAGTGAAACTACATATTATACCTAATTAGTTAAGTCCATTATGTTGTGGAAATGTAGTGTCCTTATCATTGTTAAAAAAATATGGATGGAATTCTGACTATGTTGGTATTACTTATTTATTTAACCAATAAAATTTTGTGTGATTTATTTCAATGTAGTAATGTTGCATATAGATTGTTTGTTAGACACATATGCATAAAATGAAATGTCATTTTGCAGACATTTTTTTCTACACTCGCACAATTTTTTCTACACGCCAAAACAAACCTTATTATCCTCATAGATTAGGTTGGGTATGTATCGTGATAGAAGTTAATATTCCAAAGAATATTTCTCAACGACAAGACAAACCATCTGGTATTTCTAATGGAGAAGTTGACCCATCTTGTAGGGAAATAAACTAATCTTGATCCTGAAATGATAAAAAAGAGGTCAACTACAAAATCAATATATACTATTATGGAAAATCAAATCCTAGTTTTGGCATGCTTACTGACTTCATTTTATCGATTAATGTATATATTTAACCCTTTGAATCTACTAGGATTATAGGAAATTAGTCTCATTGCATTGGTCAACACAAAACGATAATTAAATGATTGAGCCATCAACACATGTCTCCCACACACAAGAATGCATTGAATGTTCCTTGAGAAGAATGAATTGAGCATTACAATGAAGCATTTGAGTTTGAAATGTTTTCTAGGAAATGAAATAATCATGTAATTGGTGGTTTTAGCTTATTAGTGTAGGTGAGGAGGATGTGTTGTGTAGAAAAATGGGTGTGTTTACTAAGGAACATAAACTTTCTTCTGCAATGCCATGTATATCCACATATGTTTCCGCACATTACATATTAATAAATTAATTAGAAGTTTTAGATTATCAAATTTTGGCACATAAAAAGCTTGGGTTACATAAATACTAAGTGTATTTGTGATTTCATATTTGTCAAGTGTATAGTAATATTAATAAAAGTCTATTTTTAATGTGTAAGAGGAAGAAGTGTTATGTGGGAAACATGTATTCGAAGCAAGGAACATAAATTTCATTTGTCAGTGTTTCATACCACCACATATATTCATGCAATATATATATTAATAAATTAATTAGCCGTTTTTTTATGTTAGTAGGGCATTCTTCAAACTCTTATTAACATTTACTTTGAAACATTATGCAATGCTCATCCATTTATCAGGCTTTGTATCTAGTATATGTTCTAACATAGTGAAATGATATGCATAGGAGGGATATGTGTAGAATAACCTTTATTTTTCCACATTCATAGCTCTGAGTAAACTCTCCCTCTATGCACCTTTTCTAGATGTTGTAAAACATAAAGTTTCATGATATTTTACACATATTTTTTCTTTTCACAATAACATTTCTATGAAATGTCACATAAGCTCAGTAAACTTCATGCGCTCTATAGATTCCCCCCCTCCATATGATTCTTTTTGCACACTATAATTGTCAAATTGTATGTTATTTGATAAACGTATTTTTTCGTTCTACAACACTTTTATTGGTAAAACAAATGTAGCAATTACCTTATCTTTTCAAACTACTTCTATAATTATTCTTATATTATTTTAATAATGAAATGGTTATGCTTCACATTGCAATTTGTGGAACGCGAATGTGCAAGAATGTGGAGGAAGTAGAATAAAGGCTTCCTCTGCATTCTGCATACATTGTTTAGATGTTTGGGTTTTTCCTAAAATTTAATAATACAATATATCAAACTATTTATTTCTTTAATTAAAAAATTGATTTAAGGTATCCAAATAAACATGATTTTAAAATAATTTATCCATTCGTTCATTCATTTTAGCATTCCTTCCAATTCACTAAAAAGAAGTGATTTCTTGGTGAATCCCTACATAATACTCTACATTCGATCATGGCATTATGTTATATGTTAAATAAACATATTTTTAATACATCCAAGAAATTGTTGAAGATCAATAAATGAGTGAGATGACCATATTTTGGTCATCATGTCTACCTCTTATGAGTCATTCCAAAAGCATCTTGAGATACACAAGCTCATTGCCAAACATTTCTTTATAAGATGGAGGGGTCATTAAAATTAAGTCTATTGACAAGGTTGGGATCTATGGCCTCCCCAACTAATTTTCTCCTAGTGATGTTGCGTTGAATCTCCTTGTTCACCAACTCCACACCTTACTTTGCCTCATTCACTTGCCATCCTCTATTTCACCAGAAAACAAAAAAGTATGAAATATAATAATGTTATAGATGGGCTAAACTAACAAAACCTTTTGTGTTAAATGAAACAACAACTCAATTGAGAACAATAACAACCCACCTCGACTTGCACTGCAATGAACTAGGTTGTAGTTTGAAAAGAAACTTTTTAAATGAATAGTCATACATTGTAAAAGAAAAGTTACATAACCATTATGAAGGCACCCAAAATAGAGATGCAAAAAATTCAAATAGAAGCAAAAGTATGTAAATCATTATACCAGTTAATAATAAAATAAAATAGTAAAATGACCCCCACAAAGAAAAGATAAAAAAAAGAAGCGAAATACAACAACAATGACCAAATGAAATTGGAACTTATGATAATTCCAACTTACCTTATTATCGAGTTTGGGAACAATAGAATATAATATTATCAGACTTTCTGAATAAATAAAGTTTAATTCCTATGGGTAACTTGTATCTATATGCCTCTCTTCAATTCATCAGAATTAACCTAGTGTTGATGGGCTGGAATTTATCACCAATAGTCAAGGGGATCTCTCTAGTGTAGGTTCCCAACTAGAGCCTGCACTGAGTGTGTTGGATATCCCTTCCGGTATGTGGGCCTGACTGCCGCTCAGTTTTGTAGAGCTAGCTTCAGATAGAAGTGTGATATAAACTTGGTAGAAAGTGTGAGTTAAAAAACACAAGAGAATAATTGACAAGTATCCTTTGTCATACATATATACCATGAATAGCAAGAGATAAGCCACAAAGTCTCATGTAAACTTATTGTTAGCAGGACTTTAATTAAGACTTATGAAAATTAAATAGATACTGCTTAACGATTGCAAAATCAGTTCATAATAATCAACCATTTACCAGCATACAAAACCGTGCATTCAAAAGAAAGATTATATTAACACCTAAAGAAATAGTTCATTGGCATGCATATAGAGTGAAATAAACCAAATACTATTCATACATAGCAAAACCAGATTCGGGGTATGAAATAGCATGTGGAGCAACCGCACATCAAGAAGGTCTCGGGAAAATTCGATCCGTCAAGTGCAGAAAAAACTCATGGTACTAACACATAGATATTTGAAGCATTCAATAGTGAAAATGTACAATTAACTCTTGTATTGATTAGAAGAACCACACTTCTCTTGAGCATTGTGTCTATTACTATCCAAAAGTACCTCACTCAAAAAACCCTTTCAAATGAGACATGAATTTACATTTATAGGATGAGAGAGACCTTTGGTCTACTCTTGACTCTTGGACTTCCTAGTGATCTTTCGGCACCACATGACTCTTAGCATTCTATGTGACCTTTCGTGTTCATAGAGTATTATGTGCTATCATAGTACACACACAAAATCAAAAGGAAATGGCTATCATCCTAGTTGACTAAGCTGCAGATGGCGAATTTCGAAATGTTGAGCCCAAGCTTTTCGGTTAGGTAAGTGCGCCATATGTTAGATTCTGCCGCGATGGGAGACATTGGTGGCTGGCCTTAATCATGTTGGTGTAAGCATTCCAATGCATCCGGGATGAGAGTATTTCACTTGGCACGTATATGATTGTTCAGGGTACCAAAATTGGTGTAGAGCCTCACTGGTTCCACGATGTAACGCTTGATATTTTCTACTCAGATTGGCATATCTCCTGTGTGGGCAACTCGTCTATACATTTCTATGAATCGCTACACCTCATTGTTGATCTCCTCCTGGTTTCCGACCTGTCCAATTTCTCCTATAGAAGGGGACCCATGCAATTGGATCACTAATTCAAGACTGCTAAACAATTGCCTATAGGAAGCCAACACCCTTTCTGCATCTTTGAACAATTTTTCTCTGGACTACATTTTGATACGAAGTTGGACTCTGGTATTCTGCATAGCAATCGAATCTTTCCTGGGGACTACTACTGAGGCTTTGGGGTACTTTTCAGACCATTCATATTTTTTATCTAGGGTGGTCATGACCTCTTTGAGCATGGCAACCCTTTCCTTTGAGTGAGTCTGAATAGCCACTATGGGAGCTATAGTGTGGTGCAGTTTTTCCATCTCCTCATAAACTACAGCCATAGTCTCTCCTAGGATCTCTTTTTCAAATGTGACTACTATTTGGAAATCAACTAACCCTGTATGTAGCAAGCAGAGTGTCGCGATTTCCTCCTCCAAGCTCATCTTCCCTTGTTCTGCTACACTGGCCCTTTGCTCAGATGCGTATACCCTGTTTTGCAAATCTACAATTTATCTACTCATCCGGGCTATGTTGTGTTATGTGGCAGCTACGAATGTTATACTGACAGAGACAATCATTAGCGAGTTTGACATGATATTTAGCACGATATCTATTTCTGTAGTTACTAATAATGGGTCAACTGGGTTTCTACCGCACGATCTCTTCCTCTCCTGTATAATCTTGAGGTTTACTTCATCAAATGTGATTTTAGTCAGATCTAGAACCTCTTCCTCTTGATCTTCTATGATTCCTAGCTCTTAGAGGGATAGGTTTCTGCCAGTGAGGGGAGGAATGGGAGGTACGTCCAAAGGAGGAAGCTCACTCTGTCCTAGGCTTGGATCGACCACCCTGATCGTCTCTCCTTGTTCAATCACTACCATTTCCTTCTCCTTGTTTCCCCTAATCTCCTCTTCATGTTGCCTCCTTTCCCTTTCTGCTAGTGCCCATTGCCTTTCTAGCTCTTCCTCCATGTTCTTTAGTTCCTATACTAACCTTTGTTCTTCATCTTGTTTTTTCATCACAGCTTCTTCTGCTTGCCTCTACTTTTCAGCCTCTTCTTCCCTCCTTTTCTCTTCCCCATCTTGTCCTCTCTTTTCCTCTTCCTACATCCTTTTCCTGTCTTCCTACATTTTCCTCTCTATCTCGACCTAGCTTTAAGTGTAGGTTTCCTGTGATTGTTTTCTTTCCAGTTCTCTTTGCCTCTTCAGTTCTCACTTCTTTCTTTCGAGTTTTGCATTTCTATGTATGAGTGTAACTTCCTCTTCCTTGCTATCGCTTAGAGGATCTTCTTCTTCTTTTCCTTTTCGTTTCCCTGATGCTTTAGCTCTCTCTAGTGTTCTTTCTCTGAGACTTTCATCATCCTGGAAATCATCAAGGAGTTCATCTTCTATGGCTTGTTTCTCACTAGGGATAATCTCCCTTGTGGAGTTATACCAATTCCTAATTCCGTCCTCGAGGTCCTTCCTAGTGTGGGTGTAAGACCAAATGAATTTTGCCTTCTTATAGTGGGAAGCTACAATATTTTTGGGGTCATATGTTCTGTAGTTCAAGGTCACAAAATGGCTCCCCTCAAGTTCTTCAACTTCCGCTTCTACCTACTTGAAGTTTTCTACTACCTACACCCCAAGAGTAAGAGGAAAATGCGGCCAAGGTTTCTTCTTACCTTTGTGCAACACTTTCGAGAAACCCTGTGTCATGTGGTAGCAGACCTCTCGTAGAAGATTCCTATTTGTGAAGAACTTGGGTAGAGCGTGTGGAGCTTTTTGAGTACCAAACACCCTGACTACTATTCCCTTATGGATAGGGAACCAGTGAGCTACTTTAACCATGGTCCTCATGGCTCTTTTGGACATGCAAGCTGGTTCGTCCCTAAACAAAAATTGGTATAATGGGATGATAAATGTTTCAGATATTATATCCAATGTGGCTCCATAATTTGTACCCCAGAAGACCTTATAGTGGCAGTGGATAGGTAGGGGCACTGATGAGTCCCAATTGTAGCTCCAGTGTAGTGGAACCTCGAACAGACAACGTCAAGGAGGTATGAAGACATATAAAATTCTAGGGGTCGTTTGGGAGCTGGGCTTTGGGTGGCGGCTATGTTGGTCCTCAAAGACGATGACAAGATGCTCACCCAATTGAAAACAATCCCCTAAGTGGCGATGGTATACATGAGCAAGACACACATGCCATAAAACACATCAGAGTCTGCCTTGCCATTTAGTCGACACATCATTGCAGCGATTAACTGATATACCCTACGTAGCCCTTTGGTCTTGTATGCCTGATCTGTCCTGACACGAAACTTCACAGGTTCTTGCCACCAATCCCTCAAGATGTCTTTCGTTGGGGTAGTGAATCCAACGAGCCACCTAGTGTTAAAAATCTACTGCTTTTCAGGCAATTTATAGTAGGCGTTGATATTCATGGAAGCAATGGTAGCTATAGGTGCCCCATCACGACCCCTAATCATCCAGTCTTCTGTGCTTGTACATTGCAAGACTCATTCGATGATTTCAACGCATGGGAATATTGGTGGATGAGTCGCCACTTTATGTGACCTTGACCTTTTGTCATTGATATATATGTGAAAGTCCTCTTGTGTCTTTGGCATATCCTGATTAGAATATTCTTTTTAGATCTCATACCAGGAGAGCCTGGTGGTCTTACTTATGTTGCACGTCGTATCTGCAAATATAGGTGGCTGTTCGTCTGGATCTATTTCCCATGTCCCGCTTCCTAATGCACCTTGAGCTGCTTTAGTAGTCGGGTGATCCATCTCGACTTCAAAAGAGGAAATGGATATGCACTCAAGCTCAACGTCACCTAGCATGTCAAAAATGAAATCCCATGATGAGAGAGAGGGCATAACCATAAATCGAAAATACAAAAAGAAAACTTACCGAGTGAGAGGGAGGTTGCGGGAATGAGCGAGTCACAAGGTATCTGATGTGATAGTGCGATTGAGGTCATAGGTCGGGCGCGACCCTGAGGTCGAGATGTGAAGGGGCAAATTGTGGGTTTCATAGAGAATGGAGGAGTCGCAAGGTTGCAATGGTAGGAGGTGGCGGGGAAAGAGGAGTTGCAAGGTTGCAATGGTAGGAGGTCGTGGGAAAAGGGGAGTTGCAAGGTTGCAATGGTAGGAGGTTGTGGGAAAGGGGAGTCGCGAGGTCGCAGAGTCACTAAGTTGCAGAGAAGGGGAGTCATGAGGTCAAAGAGTCTTTGATTTGCAAAGGGAAGGATATCGCAACTGCGGGGTATGTGACTAAGGTTTAGATTTTCTCAAAGGAGGCCCTTGAACGGCTTAGGGAGAACCAGGTCACTTCTAGAAGGATAAAACCTCGACTTCTTGATCTAATAAGGAAGATCAGGTGTAAGGAGAACTAAAAACTTGAGTGAAGGAGTAGGGGAAGGCTAGGGTGATTTATGGGGCACAACTAGGAAGGAGAGCTTAGTAAAGAGCTAAAACCTAGGGTAGGAGGTAAGCCAAAGGTCAGGGGATGTAGTTTATGCCATTTGGAAGAAAATAATCATTGCAGGAGGGAGGACCATTACTTACTGGAGTCAGACGCATGCACGAAGTCAGGTTGGAGGGATTTATGCCTTCTGGTACGACCAACAGAGCTTTGTCAAATGCGACTAGGGTGCCCTCCTATTTATAAAATTATCGCATGTGTGGAGATCGTGAGAGTCGCGAGGGGGTACATTGTGACCTTGCGACTCAGGGGTTGTGAAGTCGCATGAGTTGCAAAGTCGCGCTAGAAGATCCAGATAGGAAATGTGATATTACGACCTTGCGACCTTGTGACCTAGTGACCTTGTGAGTCGTGGAGTTGCATGGTGGCATGGTCGCAAAAGTTCCTGGCTGTAATTAAGACGACTTTGTTACTTTGTGACTCGGAAGGTCATGGGTTTGCGAGGTCATGTGGAATATAGGCGGTCGGAAGTGCGACCTTGCTACTTTGTGACTGGTAGATCACTGAGGTCACAAGGGTTGTCTTGGTCGCGGGGATATGCTATAGTCGCATTGTGATTATGCGGCCTGGTCTTATCTCATGGACTTGCGACTTGGATTAACTTAGAAAAAATTTGGAATTCCCTCGGATTTACTGACACTGATGAAACTTCGGGAAGGGCCTAATGGGGCCGAAGCTTAGGCTTGATGTAGGGGGTCCCAAAATTTTATGTTTACAAGGATTTTTGGAGGTGTTTTTGCAATAGCTACAACAATTGGCGATTCCCTAGAAGATACCAAGATCTCTGATGTTTACGGGCCTCACTTATGGGGACTTTAAAGAGATATTTCTTGATTGGGTTGTGAGTCCCACTGATGGTATTCCAGGTTCTCCTTTTGAACTTAGTCAGTTGTCTTGCTTGTCTCAACATGATCTTTACAAATGCAAAAAAAGGGGGTGCTACCTTCTGCTACCTTGGGCCTAATAGGGAGAACCGAAGTTACAACATGAGTTTTAGAGTAATCCCAGTATAGTATTCATGTACTCTGGTGTTGCTCCGTTGCCAACGAGCCTGAACAGTACCCCGGCAGAGTCACTACCTAGAAATCATGAACGTTGCTCCGCTACCAGCGAGTCTGGTCAGTACCCTGGCGGAGCCGTTGCTTCACCTCTTTGTGCAGGAAGCCATCCTTAGTCCTTTAGCCCTTATTATGAAAGTTGTAGATGCTCATGAGCAATTATTTTGCCTGTGTGTATAATGCACTTATTTTAATGGAGGCTTAAAACCTGGGTGGATGATCCCGACTTATTTGACTTGAAAAGAGGTTGTTTCTAGCTTACAGAGTCCGTATTGTTTTCCAAGGATATGTGTATACTCATTGTTGGTTTCTTCGTCTCCTCTTTTGTCCCTAAGACTGCAGGTGAGCTAGAATGGCTTCAAGAATTTAGATCATGTGAGCAGCACGGATAGACTGACATGGGTGAGAATGAGGACCTGTGCATGCCATCGCGTTCCCCATTGTTACCAAATCTTTCGTCCTATACTCTTGTCATACTTAAAATTTGGTCCATTAATCGATCTAGAGAGCATCTGAGGGACCTAATGTGTAGGGTTGTTTTAACTTTGACCTACCATCTCTACTTTATTCCAGAAAAACAACAAACAACCATTAAACTAGTGATTGAAACTAAATGGCTGTAAATGACAACTACCTATGAAAGCAGTGGTAGACTATAGTACAAGGTGGGACTTAGCAACTCTGGGGTTGCTAGGTGAAGTAATTGTTAAGGTCATGGTCATTCACTAGAAGGGGTTCCACCCATCCTCCAGGTTTGTAATTTGAAAGTGTGATGACCATTTTTTCTACAATCTGGAATGGGCCTATCCACAAGGCTTGAAATTTTGCGTGTTTTCCTTTGCCTTCAGGAGCTCAGTCCCATTTGAGCACTAGGTCCCCTACCTCAAATTTGTGGGACCCTGCGGATTTCCCATCAAACCATCTTTTGATCCACGCTTGGTGAATGGCAAACTTCTCCTTAGTTTTGAACCTTTCTTCCTCGAGTTTCACCAGGGTATCGATCCAGCTTTGTATCGATGGGCAAGGGGTTCCTCGCTACTCTTGGGCTAGCTTAAGCATGGGGAGATACAGATTTGGGGGTAAGATGGCTTCTTTCCCGTAGACCAGGAAGTACGACGATGTGCTTATTGAGGTTTTTCGAGTGACCCAGTTAGCCCAAAGAGCGTTACTGAGGGCATTATGCCAATTCCTCTGCTACGAAACCAGGGTTTTTCTGATGACACAAATGAGGTTCTTGTTGGTTGATTCTGATCAGCCATTCCCTTGAGGGTAGTAATTAGCTGAATGTTTTAACACTATGTTACTTTCTAGAGTGAAATTATATAATTTCAAAGATGAAAAGTAAGTAGCATTATCAAAAACAAGGGAGGTTAGAATGTCAAACCTGGTGATGATGTGCTGCTTAATAAAATATATTACCTCATTGTCGTTAACCTTTCGGAGTGGGATTTCCTCTACCCATCGAGTGAAGTAGTCAGTGGCCGTGAGTATGTAACTATGTTGTTTTGACAAGTGAGGGATGATCTCGCCTATGATGTACAAACCCCATTGTTGAAAAGGTTCCTCGACTACTATCGGTTGTAAGGGGGCAGATGACCTTGCCTGCCTACCAACATGCTTTTGGCAAATTGAACACTTTCGTACATAGTCATGAGCATCTTTGAATAGAGTGGGCTAGTAAAAACCTGCCCGCATAAACTTATGCGTTGTGGTGTCGCCCGCATAATGACCTCCTGCCGATTCGTCAAGTAGATATTTGAGCACCTGTTGTGCTTCGTCATATTCTAGACATCTTAGCAACACACCAAGGTGATGCTTCCTGAAGAGGTTCCACTAGACCATCTGATATGAGGCTGCTTTCAGTCTGATGGCTCTTCTCTGTTTAGTGGACATTGTTTCGGGCAACGACCCCTGTGTTAGGTATTGCTTTAAATCAGAATACCATGATGGGGAGACATGTGAGCCGAGGAGTTCGTTGTGGTACATTTCGATTTCATGCTCCCACCCTTCTGTTTCTTGGGCCAATTGGTCAGATTCCATGTCCTGCAGATCCATGGCCTTGGCGGCCAGCTACAAGGACCATGCCCTTTTACAGTGTGCGAGGTCTTAAATTCTAAGTCGTATTCGTGGAGGGATTTCATCCAATTGGCTCTTCTCTCCCCCAACTATTTTTGTATGAAGAGGGAGCTAACAACGGGGTGGGAGACCATTATGGTGACATGATTTTTTAGGATTTAAGGCCTGAAGTGTTTCACTGCTTTATAGACAACATAAGCCTTCTTATCAATGTCCAAGTAATTTAGCTTTGCCCCTTGGAGTCCTGTACTCATGAAAGATATAGGATGTTCATCATGATCACAGCCCTTTTGAGTGAGGACCGCCAGTGACAAGTCTGAAGAAAAAGTGTATAAGATAAAATCTTTGTAGAAATCGGGCTTGATAGTGAAGGTGCCTCCGCGATCACTGCCTTAATCCGATCAAAGGATTCTTTTTCTTCTTGGTCCCATTTGAAAGCTATATCCTCTTTATCATATTTTGTAGAGGTTTGGCAATTTGTGCAAAATTTGAAATAAACTTGCGCAGGAAATTAATTTTACCAAGGAAAGATTGCATACCTTTATTGGTGCTTGGCTGAGGGATTTGTGCTATGGCTTTTACATGATCAGGGTCGATGGTGATCCCCTTCTTGGTGATGATGTGGCCCAGCATATTGCCTTCCGAAACTACAAATATGATTTTCTTAGGGTTGAGAGAGATCCCATATTTCCGAAATCTTTCAAAAATCTGTTTCAAATGCTGGAGATGATCACTTTTTTTTTTTTTTTTAAACGGTGACATCATCCAAGTAGACCACTACACTTTGTCCCATTAACCCCCGAAAAGCGATAGCCATAGCCCTTTGGAAATTTTCCCTAGCATTTATTAGACCGAACAACATGCAACGAAAAGTGAATGCTCCCCACCTCGTTTGAAATGTTGTCTTAATCCTGTCAGGTTCTGAGACTTGGACCTGATTGTAACCAAAGAACCCATCCAGTAGAGAAAAGTGCTTGGAACCTAAGACAGTTTGGAGGATCCGCTCCATGGATGGAATAGGGTAGTTATCTATGTCCAACGCCCGATTAAGGTTCCGGAAATCAACGCAAAGGCGTATTTCTCTGGATTTTTTTCTCATTGGTACCAAATTAGATACCCATGTCGAGTGTCTGACCTTAAAAATAATGTGGGCATCCAAAAATTTCTTTAACTCCTTTTGTATGAGGGGTTGTAAGGCAGGTTGCACCTTCCTTAGTTTCTGCTGAAATGGTTTAACCCCCTCCCTGGTAGGAATAACATGCTGAATAATCCAAGTATCATACGCTTTCAGGTCATCGTAAGTCCAAGCAAAGACATCTCGATACTTTCGAAACAAACTGATGAAAGCTTGTTTTTCCGCTGGGGTGCATTCTATTCCTAGATTAACATATTTGGGGTCACACTCAGTCTCGATATTGATTTTCTCATGTAAGAGGGGGGAACTATGCGTCTTGGCATTTGGCGGACCTCTGAAGCAATTCTAAAGGTCGAACAGTTTTTCCAATGACACCACTCCTTTCGGTAAGGTATTTCCCTTCCGGGAATCCACCTCAACTTGTAATGTTTTTTCATGTTCCTCTTCATCGATAGCCGTGTCTTTGAATACTTCCGCATTTGCCATGAATTCCAGAATCTATTGGTCATCATTAAACATGCACAAGTTAGTTACGTTATCTGGTACTGCTAGTTTATACAAAATTTCAATAGAAAAACCATCTCTAAGGGGTGTGAACCTAGTTGCAGCATTAGCTAGAGTATCAACAACAACGTTGTTAAACCTAGGAATATACATGATATTAAAAGCTTTAAAAGAATTTATGAGATGCCATAACTCCTGCTAGTATTTCTTTAGATGCAGAGACAAACAATGGATGCTATTACGTACCTGTCTCATGATGATTCCAAATATCCAATGACTTTCAGGCAATTTGCTTTTAAGTCAATGGTCTTTTTTAGGCCGAGCACCAATTCCTCATATTCAGCAGTGTTGTTGGTACATTGGAATTCTAACCTACAAGAGATAAAAAATCTCTCTCCTTTTGGATTTGGCAGGACGCATCCGGCCCCTGCTCCATTGTGTGTTTTGAACCGTCATAGTACAACGTCCATATGTCTATGTTGGGAAAGGGTAAACCCGACGTATGCAAGTTTAAAGAAAAAATTGCGTCCTCGCAGCTTGGGGTTTGCGCGGGGATTTTAATCTGGGTATTTGAGGAAATGGTTGAGGTTTGAGGTTGATAGCACCTGAATGAAGATTCGAGGAGGCATACTCATAGATCTTGTTGTGCTTAACTGATTGGTTCATTAGAGCTTTCAAGGTCGGAAATAGTATGTTTCATACAAGTTTCACTATTTACCCTGTTCTGGTTATTTTTTTCCTTTGTAAGGCAGCCATAAGTGAGACCAATCGGTGGAAAAGTAGCCCTGCAACTTGCAAGACCAATCTCTGCTGAGAAGAAGACCGTAAGCTTCCGGGATGTCTACAATGATTATGTCAATGCATTGGTGCACTCGGGCATCAGAGGATAACCGAATGATGACATTATTTAATTCTCCAATGGCTGGGACTTGACATATGTCAAGTTGGATAATTTTTGCATCGGTTTTCTCTGGTTGAACATTCATTTTCTTTCATACCTACTAGGAAATAACGTTGGTTGACGCACCAGAGTCAACAAGGCAGTTGTGGATGTTGAAATTAATGTTGTGTGTGGAGCATGATTGTTCAGAGGTCTTTGTTTCAGTCGGATGTATATCCCAGGAAGTTTGTACAACCCTCCACACGGGGGGGTACAGGGGGAACTTGTCCTCCCCGTGAGGGTCCGAGGGGGCGATCCCCCCCGGCTAGGGGGTCCAAAGGCCAGCGGTCCCCCGGCGGGGTCTCGAGGGCAGCGCCCTCGAAGCTAAAAATAGATGTAAATTTGCCTGGTAAAAGTATAGTAATTTCTAGTCAATCTGGGCCATTCATTAGGTGGATGATCTGATGGTAGAACTTATGTTTAGTTTATGGTTTTTTTCCCTAGAAGGCAAACCCTCTCTTTGTATGAGGGCATTGTATTTGAGGCTGTGATAGATGTGTATTCTAGGTGTGTGAGCGGAAAACAGAGAGGTGAGATTGTGAGAGAAAAGAGAGGATATTACAACGGATTTGCAGTAGGTTGTGTCTCTTCATTTTTTTGGATAATAGAAAGGAAGGACTGGCTGTTCGGGGTGGACGTAGCCCAAACTGGGTGAACCACGTATATCTGTGTCTCTCTTGTTTTATGCGTTTTCTGTGTTTATATTTCTACAATACTTTATGTGTTCCATTGCTCCGTAATATATAATTTTCTAACACTTGCACCATCACTCAACAGATTTGGGAACAAGTGCTATCCATGCTTCATATCAATCAGTGATTGGAAGGGGAATGTATCAAGGATGTGTGGAACAGTTGGTGGACTGTTGCCCGCACTATGAAATCCATTAATCTCGCTTTAATTCCGTGTTGGAGCATCTGGCTTTGTAGGAACAATATCATTTTTAACCGGAAACATATCAGATGGCCTCTTATTGCCTTGAAAATCTGCGATAGTTACAATGAAATCCCAGAAGAGGAACAACCTACCTCAATTCGAATAATCATCCCGGAAGTAATTGATCAAGATCATCCATGGGCCTTCTTTGATGGCTCAGCATAAGAACAGGGGTGTCAGGGACGGGATTCTACTCCATCTATCTTAATCACATATTTTCTGTATTCGTATGGGATTGGGTGCGGGCACAAATATTTTTTGTGAGCTCACCTCGCTTTTCCATTTATTATATTTTACACTATACCAAAACTATATTACTTAGTATGTAAGTAATGGTAGCCCTATTGGTTAGGTCAATTGGTTGAATTCTCATTCCTAAGTACCTCGTCGATTGGGAGGTCACGAGGTCGATTCTCCTCGAAGCCCTTGGGGTTAGGCCTTGCTAGTTTGGGTGACAGAATGTGATCCCTTCGGGTTGATCTGCCCAAATTTTCCCTCATTGGAAAAAGTAAGTAAGTCTTTGGTGAGAACTCCAAACATATTTTTTTTATTAATTCTTCTAACAGTAGACTAGAAGTGAAAGAAGAACTTGACAAGAATAATAATTGCAGACATTTAACAATATAAACTTATGAATAAATTATGATCATGAATCTTTAAATTCACAAATATTATGGATAAAAAAATTGGTTTTATTGTAAGGGTCATTACAAGTGGTATCAAAGCCAAGTTACAACATTAGGCCTTTCTTGGGTCCAAAAAACTAAAACTACTACACCTGTCATGAACAAATTGTATTAAAGAATAAAAAAAATGTAAATGGTTGAAGAGTTTGATGGTCAAACCTCGATGGGATCGCTTAGAGGTGAAGTAGAACATGGTACTAAGATGCGATTGGTTGGAGGCAGAACAAATAATGCGGAAGGGAAAAATCTTGAATTGTTGCAATTAATAAGAAATATGAAAATTGATCGGGATGATATTAAATCAAATTAGGAAAGGTTGGTTAAAGCAAGAGAAGACCAAGAAGAAATTAATGTGTATTTATTAAGAAAACTGGAGAAGGAAAAAGCTAGTAACAAGACTCATAGGAAGAGACCTAGAAGTGAATATGTTAGTACTACAAGTAGAAGTAATTCAAAAAATTCTTCTGATAATGAAGCCAATGAGTGTAGTGATCAAGATGAACAAAAATCAAGTAGTATCATCTCTTCATCCAGGAAAAGGAAATCATCCTCTCAATTACAGGGAGAGTTCAAGAAAACCAAACCTCCCAATTTCGATGGTGAAACTAAAGAAGTAGCAAAGGCATGGATTCTCAATATTTCAAAATACTTTGAAGTGTAAAACTATCTAAGTAATATTAAGGTAAGGTTGACCACATACCAATTGACAGGCAAAGCAACTTTATGGTGGGAATAAAATAAAGTTGTTAAAAGAATCAGAAGCAAGAATCTAACTTGGAAGTTGTTCAAGAAATAATTTAAGAGTAATTACTTAATTGAAAGGTATTTTGATGAAGAGGCTAGGGAATTCCATGAGTAGAAGATGGGACAATTCACCATGGATGAGTTTTTCAATAAATTCATGAGTCCGTTGAGGTATGTTCTTGACTTGAAGGAAGAAAAATCAAAGATCCAAAGATTTGTTAGATGTTTACCTTTCTCATACATAGAAAGAATTGAGTTTGATCAGACAAAGACAATGGATGAAACTATTAGAAAAGAAAAATTATGTTTCAACCAAAGCAAACAAAAAGGGGAAAGCTATAAAGGATGGGTGCACAAGAAACCTAAAAAATTCAGTAGTGAGAAAAAGGGGTTTAAAAGGGGATCATACCCCTTGTACCCCCCCGCGTGGAAGGGTGTACAATCTTCCTGGGGTATACATCCAGCTGAGACCTTTGAATACAGAAGATAATCAGGCTCTACACCCAACAAATGGCAGGAATTACCACTCCTCAAACTCTCAAGATAGAAGGACATATTAAGAAGAAAAAGGTTCAAGAAGTGAAAGATCACATTGAGAAAGAAGAAATGAATCCGACCATGTCATGTAATTCATTGGCCAGAATTACCAATCCTCAAACTATCAGGATAGAAGGACATATCAAGAAGAAAAATGTTCAAGGAGTGAAAGATTACATCGAGCATCAAGAAATGAATCCGACCATTTCTTGTAATGCATTGGAGAAAATTACCACTCCTCAAACTCTCAAGATTGAAGGACATATCAAGAAGAAAAATATTCAAGCAGTGAAAGATCACATCAAGCATCAACAACAAGTTCTCCAACTTTTAAAATATAATGCCCTTTGGTGTAGAATCGAATGAAACAACATGCAGATCAACATCGCAGTGAAAGAAGTTTTCATGTAGGCGATTGGGTATTTTTACGACAACATCTCAAGCAAGCTATTTATGAGAAGGAAATGTATGAAATACTACATGCACTTAAGAAATGGTGACCTTACCTAATGGGAAGACACTTCAAGGTAAAAATGGATCATGATAGTCTTAAATACTTTTTAGAACAAAGATTATCTTTAGAAGAATAGAAAAAATGGGTCACAAATATGTTGGTTTATGACTTTGAAATCATCTACAAAAAAAGGGAAGAAAAATGTTATTGTAGATGCACTCTCAAGAAAGGATGAGGATGTGGAAGCATTGTTTTGCGCTATTTCTATTATCCAACTAGATTGGATAAATGAAGCAATGGATGAATGGAAGAAGGATGAAGAAGTGCAGCTACTCATTCAAAAGTTGCAGAAGATCCTTGTTCAAACAATATTGCCAGAACTTGATGAGGAAGGAAAAATCATATTGGAACCTGGAGCAGTCACAGAAACAAGAACCCAACAGCTAAGAAATTGATCAATTTCAAAGTATCTCATCAAGCGTAAGAACTTACCCGCTAAAGATTCCACATCGGAGGACAATAATTTTATACTGAAGCATCAAGAACTACTCAAGCATTGAGGACAACACTTTTTGAAGGAGAGGGGCATGTTAGGTCCCTATACTACTAGTGTAACCCCTTATTGTTATTGATACAACCCCCTTATTATATTGTTGTGCCCATGTAGTCCCCATATTGTTATTATTGTGCCCCATAGAAGCCCACTATTGTTATTGTTTTTCCCCTACATTATTATTGTTATGTTGGCTCTGATTATATTATGACCCCTTAGACTCCTATATATAGAAAGGAGGTCCTGTCATTTGTATAATCTAAGAATTGTTCATTTGTGTAATGTAAAGGAGGTTTCCCCCTCGGAGAGGCTTATTTCTAAGGCATTGAGCTATCTTTTCTATCTTTCTGTGAGTTGGTTTCATAACAGTTCCCCCCAATTTCGGGCCATTGATGATTTATTGGCGGCAGATTTTCCCAAATCTTGCCCATAAATCACGTCTTAAATGCCCATCGCCCACTCCATTTGGCCTCAAATCGAGCATCCCATCATGAATAGTGACTCCAACAGTCACTTTTCGGCAAATCCATGCGGCAGCGCAACCCTTTGTGCACGGTCATGGACCCTTTGACGCTCTGCTTCTGTGCGCAACCCTAATAGTGTGCAGCTTTCGGGCATAATTGTTTATAGTCCCGCACTTCCTTTCAACTACCTGGAGCACTAAGATTGTCCTTCCTGCAACTAGTTAGGTGGTCGCACCACCCATGTGGGGCTCCATCCTGTCCTTCATCATGGTTCACGAAGAATCCGCACCTTCTATTGTTGTGATCAACATCACGCACTTTACTACTCACAACACGCTACCCTGGTCACTACGTTTGGCAACATGAGGTCCAAGCCAAGCCAGTAGGCTAACTAGTTCATGGCGATAGTTATCCAACTTTTCAGTATGATCATACGCACCTTGCCTTACCATCCTCATTTTTTCGACGAGAAATGCTTCCTTTATTTCGCCTTCCAGCTTCTTGACCTCTGCGTCCATCAAAGTGCTTTTCTCCCTTAGCCGTACCCAATCTTTTCCAAGTTTATGAAGTATAAGGTTTCCTTGTCAGAATTCTTCCTCAAGTATTATGTGTTATGTTTCTCATGGCTGTGTGATTCCTTCGTTTCAGGCTTCTTGGACTGTTGAATCTACGAGCACTGCTATGCACAAACTAGGCTTTGCATGATCCATAGGGATCACAACCCTTGCTTCATACTTCAGCTTCAGAAGTGCTTGTGCAGTCAAGGTTTTTCAGATGGTCCTATAAGCCCATAGAACCACTGGTACGTGTAGATCCCAGTCAGTCTGTCTCACATGGTGGACCGTGTTCAACACTTCACACACCTTTTCAAGGCTTCCCCACATATAATCTTTAGATTGCTTGGTCATATCATACTTCGTTGTTCGCGCTTTCGTCGTGCTCATTCCTGCTTGTTGTTCCTATTGTTTATCGTGAGGACGGTGTGCATTCGTGCAGGTTGCGTATCATATGCCTGTACCCATCTAGAGAGGTGGGCATGTAGGTTGTTTCTTCTATCATACCTGGCTTCCATACGCAGTTGAGGCTTTCCAAACCGTATAAGCATCACCATTCTACATTCACGCCAGTTCTCAAAACTACTTTGATGTGCACCCCACCATCTTGCGGGTGTAGCTTGCAGTGCCCATTTCAGAGCATCAAAATGCTGCTGTTCTGGCACCTCTCTTTCAAATTTGTTCAGGAATTCATCCACCGTTGTCAACCCATCATACATAGGCAGATCCCTTACCTCTATTGCCACACAACGCAGTGATCTTACCATCATGTTTCAATTGAGCATGGTTAGCTCGTGTAACTGGTTTTGCCATCATTCTATTTCCTCATCCGAATTCGATGTGTAGGAGCTTTCATGCTCCCATGAAATCTTGCCATCCGTTGTTGGATTCACCTAGTCCTGCTCCCGTGCGGTGATTTTGTAGATATAATCTAGATTGTCATCGCTCTCATTGTCGCGTACTAGATCTGTATAGCATGAGCCTTTCGCAGGGTATAAAAGTACCACTACGCGTAGTGACTTTTTCTCAAAAATCATTTTGTGCTTCTTCAGGTTTATCGCTCTGTTCATATCAATGGCCCAATCGATTCCCAGTAGCGCGGGATAGGGATTGTTGTCATCGACAATCTCTATCACTTTGAAATATGCAAGCGCACTCGTACCTTCGATGTCTACCGTTATTCCCTGCAACTTTCCCATCAGTAGGATCTTCTGCTGGTTCGCCATTAACAATTGAATAGGGGACCATTACAACGTGGGCCTGCCCATGCGCTCCCATGTCTGCTTTGGTAGTACGTTCACGTCCGATCCTAAATCTAGAATCACTTGATCCATTTCATATTCCCTGATTTGCGTAGTCAATCTCATATCCCTTCCTATTCGTGTTGTGTGCTTCCAGAGCTTCCAGACTACACACAGTTCTCCCGACACAGTGCACCTAGTGATGAGTTCCTGCAGTCCCTTCACAGCCTTGCTGTCATGCAGCAGATTCATGCATGTCTCCAGAAAAGTAGTAAGCATTGATGGGCCTATCTTCGGTTCTAGTTTGTCTTTATTACCTGAAGTGGAGGCCTCCGTGAAGCTCTTCTTAGCTTCCATGAATGTCTCTTTTGCACGCTCCAAATCGAACCCTGGTTCCTTTGTAGGAGCCTTGCCAACCCAAGCACTTTTTTCAGGTTGCTTTCCCTCATCATCTCCTGTCTTAATACCGCTTCGGAGCATGATGTTTACATTCAGGTCCTCTTTGCGTGGCTCAGACCTCATTATTTGTAGATTTTGAGTTAGGGGAGGCTAGAGCATTCCTTTATCGCGCAACCTCGCTATCAGTGTGAGGCAGTCCTCCATCTCATGATCAAATTGGGTACAATATAAACATGATTCCCTCGTCAGATTTGTACAATCACAGGCGTAATGCCCTGGCCCTCCGCAATTGTAACAAATCAGTTGTTCGCGACCCCTTCCTGGTCCCATTCCACCTTGACCTCGTCTGCGCCCTTGAAATCTAGTGCGTGCCATCCCTGTATTTTGATCAAGGCCTCGTGTTTCGGTCTGAAATCTATAGGTAGGAGTCTGATCCATCATCAATTCATAACTTCTATAGGTGTGTTCATCATGGCCTACTAACCTGCAGAAATTACAGAACAACTATTGGGACATCTGCGTATACTTTTGTAATAGGTGACAGTTATCTGTAGCGTGCTTCCCTCCAATCTAAACAATTGCACACCATAATGCAGGCATCACACTCGGCCCTACTTGTGCCACTGGTCCCAATGGCATTGGCCCTCCTCCCACTAGGTAGTTCACAAAGACTGGACAATGGTCCTTGTCATGCCTCTAGCCTTTGCATTTTATGCACCATACCTCCTCGCGCGCTTCTGGGCGAGTTGTCCTGTCTTGTTTCAAACTCTACATTTCCTGACACAAATTCTTCAGTTGCGCGTTGATTTGTTGGACTCCCAGGCTAGGATCTTGTATCAGGGTCTCATGCAGTCTCATAGCAATCTCGAAAGCTTCGGCTTGGGTGGATAACTTCTACTATGATAGCGCATCCTTAGATGCGGCGTTAGTGACGCTACAAACCATGTGCGGTACTGTCCATTCATCAAGGTCATGTTGGATTTGTGAATCATACTCTTTAGTCTCTGATCCAGCTCCCAAGGCGTCTCGCCTGGAAGCATCGTGATTTCCTTAAACCTAATAATCGACTGTGTCTGTTGGCTTAGTGGGGCTTGACCCAGGTTCAGAGGTGATTTAGCCAAGCAAATCCCGGTACTACTGGCCCTTTTGGCAACAGTCCGTGGACCGCGGACTGAGGTCTCACCCAAAGTAGTATGGGAGGGTGTTAGAGCCAGGTTTCCCCACCTTTGGGATGTCTGATGGGCTTCTGGAGGTTCGCAGTTTGACCTATCGTCGTGCGCACTTCCGATCCCTTCGCGACTTGCAGTGTGACTTCCGCGCAGCCCTACTCGGGGCACAACCCGTATAATACCCAAGTTCCTCACTAATTAACCGATTACATAGCTTGTGTGTATAATATTTATGATTATTATAGCATATTCAACATTTATATCCATGTGCATGATACATAAATGAATATAAACATAAAGAAGATAAAGCACAACAATTACACAGAATTAGGATGAACTTCTCTTTATTAGCTTTTCGTTCCCGATTACAGACTCGACTCTGCCCTACGCACTCAGCTGCAGGGGTCCGCGTACTCAGCTATGGACTCTATTAGGCCTCTACACACTCAGCTCCATAGCCTCTTCCTACTACTACAACCCAAGACACTTAGAAATCTACTCTAAGCTCGAACCATTCCTTCGCTACTCTTTCTATTCTCCACTACTTTTACAACTTAGAGCCTCGCTCTATTTTTACAATCCCATGGTCTGCAGACCATGGGTGGGTTGAATTTACACTAATTTATAATACAATGCTTAGGGCGGACAACCCTATGACTTAATTGTACACTTCGTGCTCCGCGCCTGCAATTCGTGAAGTTTTACAACATCTTTGACCAAATCTTGGGCTTTGGGCCCCAAACCTGTTGTGGGGGGATTCCATTCCCAACAGGCCCCCAACACAATCATCATGACTCATCCCAAGTCACTCTGCTGGTGCGGAAATCTTGGCACGGAGCCCCTCCAACTGTTCATTCACTTCCCGGAGGTCTGCAACGCACTGATATGTGATCTGTTGGATCTGCTCCACTCTTTCGACTGAGGTCTTGTTGTCCGGGGTAACTCCTTGTCTTAAGGCACACATCACCTTCATATGTGCTAGATTTTCTTCGATGTCTGTAGTGATGGGGAAGGCCTCATCTATCCAAGGCTTGTGTGCACTTTAAGGACTACCGATTTCTATTGCTCGATATCCACCGATCCTTCAACGCCTTTGCCTGTTGTAGCTTCGCAAGCCGCTGGGTCAGGACAATTGTTTGCGCTATTCTGCACACACTGTCATACTTCACTTGAAGCTCCCGTGCCTCCATTTTTAGGCATTGTATGTTGGGGTCCTCCTGTAATGAAGTGAGGACTGCGAAGGATTCTTCCAACATAGTAGTGCAATTTTGTATTGCCTGTTCTATTTCCTCCAACCCTTTCTAAATAGCACCAACATGTTGTTCCCTAACTTCCAGGGGTGTAGAGGACTGCACCTTTAATCACAACTCGGAAATCTAAAGGTTTAGGTCCAGCTGTACCCTCGTTGCTTCCTCCTTTGCCTCGCGGAATCCATTGGCTAATTTGTGGATTCGCACTCCAACTAGTAGGTCTGTTGCAATTTCTATCTCTTGAACGCGGCGACATGCTTCCTCTACCATTTGATCCAAATGTTGCTTTTGCGCAAGCACTTCATCGTGCTGGAGACTAAGCTTCTCAATGTTGATTCTCTCTTCGTTGAGCATCTGCATTGCGCGTCCTTCCCTAGTGCGAAGTTATGCAGTTGCTTCGTCTTGTAGCTGATATAATGTATCCTACAGAAGGGCATCCAAGTTTAGGCCAAGTCCCTTGATTCTGCCCACCATGGCTCTGTCCTCCTTGCTTTCCACTATTACGCTCCTTCTGGTAGCACTATGGTGTTGGCCATTATTGCGTGCAACATCTGCTCTGTTGTTTACGTACCTGTGGCACCGTAGGCGGCTATTGTTCCTTCCTGTGGGGCCTGCACTTGAAGTTCCTGCAGTTGTGCCCTTAGGGCCCCCAACACATTTTGTTTCTCCGTCATAGCTTCCTAAAGCGCTTCCTGGGTGACCTTGCGAACTGTTTCGCCAGTATCATATAGGTCACCCTCTGTCAAGATAATTGGCTCGATGTCCAATTTGGAAGCTTTGGCCTTCTTGCATGGACCTGACCGCTCCGTGACGTGCGACTGTTTCAGTTGAGTGGACGTTGTGCTCGGGTCTGCGCCTTCTGCTATATCTGGTCCCTGTCTTGTAGACACATCCTTGCCTCCTTTCTCCTGTGTCGCGGTGGCCCCTATTGCTTGTGATACTACTGCTTTTTTAGCGGCCTTTTCTTGTTTTGCGGCTGCCTTTGTTGCTTTGCAGGCAGCCCTAACCTCCACGGCTTCTTGTTCATTGCACCTCTGTTGGGCCAACTTTGCGACACGAAACTTGGTTGCATCCTTCTACTTTTGTGCTATTGTTCTATCCATTTCTGTCAGATTTAGGGTGCGCCACTTTGGAGGCCATGAGTTGAGTATGGAGAAGATGGCATCGTCAATTTCGATGAAAGGAAGCTTGGTCCTGTTCTGCACTGGATCCTTAGGCGCCTTGATATACACATTGTGCATATCCACCTTGAAGTAGGCAAAGCTTCGCAAATTATTGTACACTGTGGGGGATAGGCGCGACCTTCTATTAATCCACATCCGAATGCTTGCCTCCATGAGCACCCAGAAGATCTTAGTCTTGTGGATCCCTGTGGCATCCTTCGTAGCCCAGAGAGACGCATATTTTGTAGCCTCTAGCAAGTGCTGTTCAAGATGAGGGAACTGACTATCCTCAGGCAGTTCCCCTGTCACCAGTAAGATGGACAAGAGCAACTATGCATAGTGGAGGGTCTTGCCCTGCTCCTAAACTTCCTTGCAGTTGGTTAGGAATTATTCACAGAGGAATGTGGCCCAGTTGAATTGGACCCCCTCTACGCATTGTTCTGCCAGCGCAACAACTGGCGTTGGTACCTCATCTCTGCGACATTTTCTCATCACCTTCCCGGCCAGCAGTTGGGCGGCTATGCACCCCCTTTGTCTTTAATGCTACTTATTACACAACCTCTCTTCTTCTTTTCCAATTTATACTTCTTCTTCATGGCCTTTGCGAGCGCCAAATCTTTGCTTTTGCCAACAATTTCCGTGGGGTCCCTTCCCTTACAGGGAAGCCAAGAAATCCTCTGAATAAGCTTCACCGTGATGGGAATAGGATCCTCCATCCATAAATACCCATCGTGCACCAGGCAAAGCAACTTCCTGATGACAAAGATCATGATTGGTGCGTGGTGAAAATGCGGAATCCATAGTAGGTGGAGTAGCCCAGCCTTCTCCACACTCCGTATCCATTTATGTGGCTCTAGCACTGTAACTAACCCCTCCTTGCTCTGTTTCATGAGGTTCTCAATCCATAAATGTGGGATTTTTCTCTATCTATGAGGTCCTAGTCTTAAAATTTCATTATGTGCACGCGGCCCAGAACCGAACCCTCAAACAGAATTCCATTTGGGAGGAGCGGGGTTTGAAGCACACTTTTAGCGGCATCCAAATCCTTGGGTAATTTAACTTTCCCTTCCCACAGAGGAACGTACTTGGGCACTTTTGCTGCAGTGCACACTGGTTGGATGTCTTCTTCCATTTCTTCGTCTGCCTCTATCTCCTTTACGAAAGCCTAGAGGTCCTCCTCCTCATCATCTATCTAAAGGTTGATAGCCTTGCCCTTTTCTTCCATGGAAAGTTTACCAAACCATGGATTTCACGGGGACATGTGGACTGGTCCCGCTGCTTGTGTATCCTTCTTGGGCATCAAAATCTGGTGTGATTTCGGAATTTCCAGCGTGTCCCCCACCTGCACCACAGGGCTCTGTGCGACTTCCTCGATGGTACTCTCTACAAAACCCACACCTCTCCTGGTAATTGACATCTTGTCCAAACTGTCTATGGTTGCTCGCGAACTTGGGGGCTCAAATACTGCTTGGCGCTCAACACTTTCTGCTCTTCGTAATAGCTCAAATCTTAAACGACCAAGTGTTGCCTCGTGGCTAGCCTTGGGGGTTTTATAATGTCTTTTGAATTTGAATTTAACCGCTCCCCCCATTTCTGAGTCATTAATGCATCCTTGGTGGCAGATCGTCCCAAATCTAGCTCTTAATTCCTGTCTGAATTGCCCGATGCCCGCTCCCTTTTGCCTTAAATTGGACATCTTATCACAAACAGTGACGTCAATGGTTACTTCCCAGCCTACCCACGCGGCAGCACAGGGCCCCGTGCGTGGGCGCGAACCTTGTACCATGCTGATTTTGCCCGCCTCCCTCACCATGCAGTTCCCAAATAGACTCATTTAGAGTCACACACTCTCTTTCAACTATCTGGAGCGTTGAGACTGTGCTCCCTACGGTTAGTCAGGTGGTTGAGAAGATCAAAAAATACGTATTCAATTGAAAACTATGTACAACGAATATAAGAGCCTCTCGATTATGGAGGAATTTCACGTGTAGAGATTCGTAGAAAGATCGATTTGACCTCTTGTGCGAGACTACAACTCGCCTTCTAGCATAGCGTGTGGACACTCCTCACTTTATCTTATGTGGTGCGCTTCCCTTGTTACTGGATTTGGTAAGGTGTGGTCTCAACCATGGTAATATAATCATAAGTTCTTGGCGACAATCTTCCAATGTAGTGGTATGACCATTCATATCTTGCCTTGTCATCCTTGGTTTATTGACGAGATATGCTTGCACGACCCTGTTTTCTAGTCTTTTAATCTCAGTGTCCATCAACCTGCTTTTCTTCCTTAATTGTACCCGATCTTCTTCGAGTTCGCAAAGTCTAAGGTTCCCTCTTTGAATGGTTTCTTGAATCCTTATATGGTCTTCCTCGCATAGTTGTGTGATTCCTTCGTCTTGGTCTTCACGTGCTATCATAACTGTGGGAGCTATTATGTGTGGATTCCTTTTGGTATTCCCTTCATAAATCTTGGGTTCTACTCTATTTCCCACCTTTGGAATCATCTCCGTGCTCAGGTTTTTGCACATGGTCCCATAAGCCCATCAAATCGCTAGCACATGCAGGTCCCAATCAATTCGTCTCGTCTGGTAAACCTTGTTCAGTACTCCACACAACCTATCGAATGACTCATCGTGGAGAATTGGTAACGCGCATCGCCCTTCGTTCGATTGTGGTTTGTTTCGATTCTCTAGGTTGTGCGCTTGTGTGGAACGTACAACATATGCCTACACCTATCGAGAAAGGTGGGCGCGCAAGTTGTTCTTCCCCAGCTGATTGGTTTTCGTTCGAAGTTGGGGTTTTCCAAAACATAGGCGCATCATCCCTTTGCATATGTGCCAATCTTCAAAAGTTCCTTGGTGTGTGCCCCACCATCATGCGGGTGTTGCACGCAGTGCCCACTTCAGCGCATTAAAATGCTGCTGCTCTGGTACTGCACTTTCGAATTTGCTCAGAAATTCATCCACCGCTGACAATCCATCATATGTCAGCAACTCCCTTGCTTCTGTTTTTACGCAACGCAATGACTTGATCATCATATTCCAATTCAGCATTTTTACCTTGTGCAGCTGATTCTACCATCACTCTATCTCTTCGTCTGAATCTGAAGTGCAAGAGCTTTTGCACTCCCACGAAATTCTTCCATCTACAGTAAGATTCACCCAATCCTTGCCTTGTGTAGTTATCTTATAGATACAGTCGAGATTGTCATGATTATTGTCATCGCGCACCGGTTTAGTGTATCGCACTCCTTTAGCTAGGTCCAGTGGTACTACTACGCGTAGTGACTTTTTCTCAAAGGTCATTTTGTTGTTCTTTAGATTTATGACTCCGTTCATATCGGTAGCCCAGTCTATTCCTGGTAGCGCGGGATGGGGATTGTTGTCATTGACAATCTCTATCACTTCGAAATCTGCCTGCGCGCTCACGCCTTCAATATCAACTGTCACTCCTTGCAATCTTCCCATGGTAAAAATCTTCTGTTGGTTCGCCATCCATAACTGAATAGGGGACCATTGCAACGTGGGTCTGCCCATGCATTCCCATGTTTTTTTTGGTAGTACATTCACGTCCGAACCCAGATCCAGGATTACCTGATCCATTTGTACTCGCATATTTGTGCAGTCAACCTCATCTCCCTTCCTATGCGCAATGCATGCTTTTCGAGTTTTTGGACCACGCCTGGTTCTCCTAACCCCGCGCACCTAGTGATAAGTTCCTGTAGCCCTTTGACTGCCTTGCTATCACGTAGTAGTTTCATGCATGTCTCCAGAAAGGTAGTGAGCATGGAAGGATCCATCCCTGGTTCTAGCTGATCCTTACTACCTGAAGTGGAAGCCTCTGTGAAGCTCTTCTTAGCTTCCATGAATGTCTCCTTCATGAGTTCTATATCAAACTTGGGTTCCTTTGTAGGAGCCTTGTGAACCCATGTGCTTTCTTCTGGCGGCTTCCCTTTATCATGTCCCGTTGTTATATTTCTCCTGAGCATCATGTTAACATTTGGGTCTTCTTCACGCGATTCAGACCTCATCATCTGTAAATTTTGGATTGGAGGGGGCTGGAGCACCCCCTTTTCGCGCAGCTTCGCTAACAACAAAAATATTTTGCCTCATGATCAAACTGATTAGTACCAACATGATATCCTAGTAAGATTTGTACAATCACAGGCATAGTGCCTTGGCCCTCCGCAATTATAACAAATTATTTGACCGCGACCCCTTCCTGGTCTCATTCCACCTCGACCTCGACCGCGCCCTTGAAACCTAGTGCACGCCAACCCTGCATTTGGGTCAAGCGCTCGCATTTTGGCCTACACCCTATAAGCAGGAGTCTGATCAATCATTATTTCATAGCTTTGACAAGTGCGTTCGTCATGGCCTACCGACCTGCAGAAATTACAAAAAAACTACTGGGACGTTTGCATATACTTCTACAATAGATGACAATTGTCTGTGGTATTTTTTCCTCCTATCTGGCAGATCACGCACCATAATGCTAACGCCACACTCAGCCCCACCTGTGCCTCCAGTATTAATGGTATTGGCCCTCCTTTTGCCAAGTAGTTCTCAAACACTGGACAATGATCTTTGTCGTGGCCCTGGCCTTCGCATTTTATGCACCATACTTCCTCACGTGCTTTTGGCCGAGGTGCCCTATCCTATTTCAAACTCTGCATTTCTAGACACAGATTCTGTAGCTGCGCGTGGATCCGTTGGACTCCCAATCCAGGTTCTTGTATAGGGGTCTCATGCAACCTCATTGCCATCTCCAACGCTTTGGCCTGGGTGGAAAATTTCTGCTGTGACAGCGCCGTCCTTAAGTAGGGCGTAAGTGAGGCCAAAAACCATGCATGATGTTGTGAATCTGTTAATTTCATATTGGCTTCGTGGATCATACTCTTCAGCCTTTGGTCCAGATCCTAGGGGGTCTCGCCTGGGAGCATCGCGATCTCTTTAAATCTGATGATTAACTTTGTCTTTGATTTTGGCCTACTAAATTCCCTATTCAACACATTCTGGATCTCTGCAATTCCTACGTTCGGGGGTCATTAGAATGCTTGATATACCACATTAAGGCGCGATCCTACAGTGTGCTCACCAGCGTAGCCTTATTGATATTATCATCCATGACGCCCTGTGCTTCCCACACTACTGTTACTACGAAGTAGAATTGGTCCAGATCTTCATTCCCTACTCCTCTGAATACTGGTAGTTTGATCGTGCTCGCCATACTGAATCGTGGAGGTGGTGGAGGTGGAGTAGGTGGAGATGGAGGTGAGGGGGGTGAAGCGGGTGGTGATGTGGGTGAAGGTGGTAAACACGGAATTCGCTACCTTATCAAACTGACCGCGCTTCTCGGAGAAACCTTCACGAGCTCGTCCTTACCCTCCCATAAGGGTAAAATTAAGGGACTATCTTTCAACTCTTCACTACTTCCACTTCTGTAGATCTTTCCGCTCTGCGTAGTCCCAAACATTAATTTATTTGCATAACCCTATTTTCACACAATAGCATCTTAATCCAAGTGTTCAAAGATTTAACATACTTACCTCGTGGTCCCTTGAGAAAACGTCACTCTGCCTCGCTATAGCTAACGGTCGTGTCTACCATGAACTCAGTGATAAATCCTCCTATTATTTAGTCGAGCCAGTGGTCCACAAGTCACGCTATCTTCTCTTCCGAGGCTTCTAGTCTGCGCACTAGTTTTGGAGTCCACAATATTGTTTTGTTGAGCCTACACCTTCCCTCACTATTTGCTAGCTTTGTGATCCACTCATACAACTCAGATGAAAAGGATACAAAGAAAAAATTGTGGATTTCAGTGTACAAGTAGTGATCCAACCACTGCTCCTTAGATACCTGCAGATTTCTGTTTTCCGGCGCCGCGAACTCGTGAATCTTCTTGTCCAACCACTCTTCAATTTCTTTCTTTGTAGGGTTCCAGTGGCACTTCATCAGACATCCTTCATGCAGATCTCGGTCCCAACAACGGAACCATTTGTTGGCTTAGTGGTGTTTGACCCAGGTTTAGACGTGATTTAGCCAAGCAAATCCCGGTACTACTGGCCCTTTTGACAATAGTCCACGGAGCACAGACTGAGGTCTCACCCGAAGTAGCATGGGAGGGTGCTAGAACTAGGTTTCCTCACCCTTGGGATGTCTGATGGGCTTCTGGAGGTCCGTGGTCTGACCTATCGCTATGCGCACTTGCGATCCCTTCGCGACCTATGGTGCGACTTCCGCGCAGTTCTGCTCGCGGCACGATCCATATAATACCCAAGTTCCTCGCTTATTAATTGATTACTTAGCTTGTGTGTGTAAGATTTATGGTTATTACAACATATTCAACATTTATATCCGTGCACGTGATACATGAATGAATATAATCATAAAGAAGATAATGCACAACAATTACACAGAATTAGGATAAAATTATCTTTATTGGCTTTCCGTTACTGATTACAGACTCGACTCTACCTTGCGCACTCAGCTGCAGGGGTCCGCGCACTCAGTTGTGGACTCTACTAGGTCTTTGCACACTCATCTACAGAGCCTCTTCCTACTACTACAACCCAAGACACTTAGAAATCTACTTTAAGCTCGAACCATTCCTTCGCTACTCTTTCTATTCTTCACTACTTTTACAACTTAGAGCCTCAGGCCAGCTTTACACTAATTTACAATACTATGCTTAGGGTAGACAACCCTATGACTCAATTGTACACTTTGCACTCCGCACCTGCAATTCGCAGATTTTTACAACATCTTTGACCAAATCTTGGGCTTTGAGCCCCAAAACCTACTATGGGGGGATTCCATGCACAACAGTGTCTCTGATTTTGGCCTGCTAAATTCTCTGTTCAGCGCAACCTAGATATCTGCGATCCCCGTGTTTGGATGGTCATTAGAATGCTTAATGTACCATGTTAGTGCATAATGCTACAATGCACTTACCAACATTGCCTTCTTTATATTGTCATCCCTAACTCCTTGTGCTTCCCATACAACTTTTACTACGAACCAAAATTGGTCTGATCTTCATTCCCTACTCCTTTGAACACTGGCAATTTTATCGCGCTCGCCATATTGAAATATTGTGGTGGTGTGAGTGGAGATGGGGGTGAAGATGGTGAGACTAGTGGTGGTGTAGGTGGAGGTGGTATGCGCGGAACTCACTGCCTTATCAGACTGATCGCACTTCTTGGGGAAACTTTCGTGAGCTCTTCCTCACTTTCTCACTGAGGTGAAATCAAGGGGCTATTCTCTATCTCTGTGCTACCTTCGTTTCTATAGATCCTCCCGCTCCGCGTAGCCCCAAACATTAATTTATTTGTGTAACTCGCTTTTCACACAATAGCTTTTAATCCAAGTGTTCAAAGATTTAATGTACTTACCTCGCGGTCCTTTGAGGAAGCATCGTTCCACCTCACTGTACCTGACTAAAGTATCTACCGCGAACTCGGTGATAAACCCTCCTGTAATTCGATCGAGCCAATGGTCCACACAATCTTATCTTCCGATGCTTCTAGTCTATGCACCAACTCTGGAGTCCACACAATAGGTTTGTTGAGCCTACACCTTCCTTGACTGTCTGCTAGCTTCATGATCCACTCGTACAATTCAAAGGGGAAGGATGCAAAGAAAATTTCGTGGATTTCCGTATATAAGTAGCGCTCTAACCATTGTTCCTTTGATTCTCGTGGATTCCTGTTTTCCTACGTCGCGAACTCGTGAATCTTTCTGTCCAACCACCCTTCAATTTCTTTTTTCGTCAGATTCTAGTGACACAACATCAGACATCCCTTATGCAGATCCCAACCCCAGCTGCGGAACCATTTTTTGGCTTGTTGGGGCCTGACCTAGGTTCAGAGTTGATTTAGCCAAACAAATCTTGGTACTAGTGGCCCTTTCGGCAACACTTCGCGGAGCACAGATTAAGGTCTCACCCGAAGTAGTATGGGAGGGTGCTAGAACTAGGTTTCTTCACCCTAGAGATGTCTGATGAGTTCAAGTGGTCCGCAGTTCGACCCTACGCACTCATCACTACGAGCACTTACCTGTACCTCGTAGCCTGAGATGCTGCCTTCGCGCAGTCCTACCCGGGCCAAACATTGTTATTACCCAAATCCTTACTAGTATTTCACTGTTAGTTGATTAACATAGCTTACTTGCATGTGTAAAGTATACTTAGCAATATAAATCATTTATACAAGTGCGCGCAGTAAATATTGATATCAAACATGTAATAACTCAAGAAAATATACACAGAATTTGGATAAAACTTATTTTATTATTCTCTTCTCTAGTTACAGACTCGACTTCACCCTACGCACTTAGCTGCAGGGGTCCACACACTCAGCTGCGGACAACTAGGCCTCTATGCACTTAGCTGCAAAGCCTTTTTCCTACCCTACGACCCAAGACACACTTAGACACTTGCTCTATGCTTCTACTTCTCTACCTCATACTTCGGTCTCTCTAACTAACTATATTTTACACTTAGAGCCTCGCTCTATTTATACAATCCCTTAGTTTACGGACCATGGGTAGGCCGACATTACTAGGGTGGACAATCCTATGACTCTAACATACTTCTCCGCCAGCAATTAGCGGGGCTTTACAATATTATTCGGTCAAAACATGGGCTTTGAGCCCCAAAACATGCTTTGGGGGGGATTCCATTCCCAACACATATGTGTTGACTAATGCACCTGCCACATTCATGTGTCTCATGAACAGTGTGTTAAGACCATTCCTAGACAAGTTTTTTATTTTCTTCATAGACGATATTTTAGTATACTCAAACAGAAAGGAAGAACATGATCAAAATCTGAAGATGGTCCTCCAAACTCTAAGAGATAATGAACGTATTGCTAAATTTAGCAAATGTTCATTCTACCAAAAGCAAATACATTATTTGAGACATGTAATATCAAAAGAAGGAATTATTGTAGACCCTCAAAAGGTAAAAGCAATTTTGTAGTGGCCAACACCCAAGAATGTGGAAGAGGTTATATCCTTTATGAGAATCATAGGCTATTATAGGAGATTTATAGAAGAATTATCTAAAATTGTTTATCCAGTCACTAATATACAAAAGAAGGGAATAAAGTTTGAGTGGAGTTCAAAGTGTCAAACTAGTCTTGACAAGCATAAACAACTCTTAACAACATATCCCATTTTAAAATTGGCTCATCCTCATAAGGAATTCATGGTGTGCACGGATGCAAGCAAGGAAGGATTGGGAGGATTTTTAATGCAAAATGGCCATGTCATTTTCTATGAATCCAGAAAATTGAAGGAACACAAGAAAAACTATGCTAGACATGATTTTGAATTAGCAACAATAATTCATGCATTTAAAATGTGGAGACACTATTTGATAGAGAGAAAATTTCAGCTAAGGACAGATAATGTGTCTCAAATATTTGATTAATTAGCCTAACTTGAATGCTAGACAAGCTAGATGGTTAGAATTCATTAGTGAGTATGATTTTGAGATTTCACATATCAAAGGGAAGGAAAATAAGATAATTGATGCTTTAAGTAGAAATCTTAGCCAAATTTGTGTCACAACAACAATTATTCCGTTAACAAATTTAGTTGAAAAGGTCAAAACAACAGTAAATTTAGATCTATAGTATGTGGAAATTAAAGAAAAACTACAAAAACTGAAAATTTCAGGAAAAAGAATCTAATTTCTTGATTAAAAACCAAAATTTATTGTTCTTTAGAGGTAGAATTTACATTCAAATTTTAAATTTTTTGAGTTAAACGAGTTGCATAAAAGACCAATAGTTGGCCACCTCGGTTATAAAAAGTTGGTTATGGTATTGAGAAATATTTCTATTGGCCAAACATGAAAAATGAGATAGTTGAATATGTAGCAAGATGTCTTTAATGCTAACTAGTTAAGGCATCTCATCAACATCTTGCTAGTTTGTTACAACCATTGCCCATTCGTGAATGGAAATGGGAGACTATACCAATGGATTTTATTATTGGACTACCAAGAAGTAGAAAACAACATGATGCTATTATGGTTGTAGTTGACAAACTCAGCAAGGTAACACACTTTATTCTAGTCAAGTCCACATTTAAGGCTATAAATATTGCAGAAATATTTATGAAGTATATTTTCAGACTTCATGGGGTACCTAAGGTTGTATTTTCATATAAAGATGCTAAGTTCACCTCCAAATTCTAGAAATGATTATTTGAAAACATGGGAAGTAAGTTAAACTTTAACACATCGTATCATCCTCAAACTGATGGTCAAACATAAAGGACCAATCAAATATTGGAAGATATAAGGATACATGTGAAGGACAAACAAACTAAATGGGAGGATTACTTACATTTAGCCTAATTTGCCTATAATAATGGATATCAAACTTCTTTAAAAATGAGTCCATTTGAAGTTGTGTATGGGAGAATATGCAAGGTACCATTGAGTTGGGATCACCCTGAAGACAAATTGATACTAAGACTTGACATGTTAAGAGAAATGGAAGAGATAGTCAAGAAAGTCAAACAAAATTTAAAAACAACCCAATATCATCAAAAGAGTTATGCAGATTTCAAGCGAACCTAAAAATAATTCAATGTGGGAAATCATGTATATCTGAAAGTCAAACCTAAGAAAAGTACACTTAGGCTTGGCAACTGTGCTAAGTTATCTTCTAGATATTGTGGGCCCTTTGAAGTGTTAGGCAGAGTTGGACTTGTTTCTTACCAACTAGCCCTACCAGCCAACATTAAGATTCATAATGTGTTTCATGTTTTATTATTAAAGAAATATGTGCATGATCCTACTGATGTGATTAATTGGCATGTTGTACAGGTGGAACTAGATGGAGAGTTCCTAGAAGAACCACTATGTATTCTAGACCAGAGGATGGTTACACTCTATAATAGAGATGTGGTGCATTTGAAGGTTCAATGAAAACATTTCAATGTAGAGGAAGCAACCTTAGAATTGGAGGATGCTTTTAAGAAAGCTCATCCTTCCATGGTTTAGATTTTGAAATGGCTTCCAAAAGGAAGAATTGATTGAGACATCGAGATGATGTCAAATTTAAGTGGGGGAGGATGTGGGAGGATGTGATATATTTCATCTCAAGGATTTCATTATATTTACATGTATATAAGTTTATTTTTTGAGTTGGTATGCTACATTAGAAAGACAAACGAATATTTAATTATCAACAATCTTGTTAATAATAAATGATGTACAATTGTTGTTATAAATTTTTATTTATGTTTTACATTAGGAATAAAAAAAAATTGGGAAACTAATAGTTGAAGTATAGATGGCTAAAAGAGGAAAAATGATGCAATTTATTTTGGAAAATTATTGTATCCATCAGCAAGTCCTAGGCATCTAATATGGGTGATTAGATTTGATTCTCAAATTATTGTATTGGTCAATTTAATGTTTCCTAGAAGACAAGAAGTTGTCTCCATATGTGGGAAACAAGAGGTCATTAATGAGAAATCACCTACCACCTGTTGATGAGATAGAGGTAGTTAATAACCACTCAAAAGTGGTTGATGGATAAAAAAAAATATTTGAATTCTAGCATGTCTCATAATTTTTCTGAGAGAAAATTAGAGAGACTGAAGAGAAGAAGAAAAAATATATACAAAGAATTGCATGCCCGGTTGGCCAGTGGGGACCAATAGAGGTTGTGTCAAGGTTGGGATGATCAAGTACTTGATTTTATTTTCCCGGGAGAAATATTCAAATCGGTATCTCTAATTCTACTTCTTTATGCATAATTTAGCATTATGTCCTACATTTGAAGCTAAATTATAGAATGAAATGGAAATAAATTGTTTGTTCTTGAAAAATGAAATTGTGAGTTTCCTCTCTGTATAGTTTGGGTCTTGTATGATAAAGTATTCTTGACAAGAAGTCAGTAGACTTAACTATGAAGAAAACTTTTGTAGTATTACTGTATTGTTTTCGTGTTCAAAAGCATTGTAACACAACCAATTGAAAATAATGTATTTTTGTGAACATACACTATTTTTTGAAGTCTTATTATATAAAAGTTTATTATTACTCGAGAAAATGTTATATAAATACGTATTTCGTCACAGAGTAAAGTTAAAAATAACTAAAAATAATGATATAAACGTATATGAAAGGGAACAATGGATATATGCAACATTTCCCTCTTTTATGTGTAACTATACAATTATTTCTTTGTACAAGCAAACAAAAATAATTTTGTGTACAAATAACGTATATCATTAAATTTTGATTATACCAAAATAATAGAAAATGCAACATAACTATCACTATTACAATATCAGAGAAAATATTTGGGGTGTAAACCATATAGTTTTGATAAACAATACTACCATTATAATAGAGAAAGAGAAACCCTTTTTTGTCTAGGTTATGTTACATAGATACAAAAACTAAATGATATAGAATACAAGGAAATATGTACATGTATAATTGAATTTCCAGAATATGTATAAAAAACAAATATTGTTAAACTTCTAAGAATTTATAGAATTATAAAAGTACATAATTAAACTCAGTTACAAAAGACCCTAGAAACGTTGTCTCTTATAAAATATAGCACAAGACTATAGTTAGACTCTACATAGGTAACAATGCCTATTTACATGAAGAAATCAAAACCTTTTAGGATAATCCGTGTTTTCCTTGATATTTGACTCATTAAAAAAAATTAATAAGACAACAGATATTGTCTTCGATGAATGCGATCATGATGCTCATGAGAACTTAGAGGAAGACTAGGTAGCTAGAAAATGGAACCATGAGTTAAAATGGTGGAATCCCAAAGCAACCTCAACTTTTGTTTATATTCAGGGAAGACGAAGGAGGAGATACATGAAACAATTATCAAAGAATTTCCGAGGGTTACTTTGGTAGAAAATAATATATAACCAATAATATAAAATTTTCAACATCGAAATTCCTTCGTAGCGAAGGGAAAAATTCACCTTACGTGAAAACAAATTTATGTGAAAAATGAAATCTTTTTTTCTTAAAGAAAATAAAGAGTTAAAAAAATCATCAGAACAACCCTGACCACAGAGCAACTTAGTTGAAAAAATGCACATAAGAATAGAAGATCACAGACGAGATTGTTCAAACTATAAGTACACACTATGGAGAAATATATATTCATGATAAGAAAAATTGGAAACTAGGTCATGGCCAAGGTAATATCTTATCGTTAATTATGGTAAAAATATATACAAAAGAAGTAGTATATTTTGTAGGATGCCAAATGAAGAAGACACACAAATAACCATAGTTATAAATACATAAAATTATGTAGTTATGGTTAAATTCTTGAGATATAATCTATAGAGAGAAGTAGAAGAAACAAGTATAAAATTACTTGAATAAGAAAATAGATATAATATTTCTTAAATTGAAAAATGAGATAACCTTTTATAAAAAAAAAGAAAAAAAGAAAAAAAGTGAAAAACTCTGGGGTTAAATAGAGGAAGGAGATCTTCATATAACCCAAAGGGGTCTAATAAGTATTATATTCACAGTAACATCATAGAGAAAAACGCTTAGAACAAAGGAAATTACTACATAAACCATAGAGATGACTCAAAGTAAATTAAATGTAAGAATATGAAACCTGTAGGTAACTCTCAATGTAAGCACCAAGGAGATAAAAAATATAAGTTTGAAGATAAAAACCCTGAGATGAATAAAAATAAAAAAACTCATTTTGGTTAAACCTCATAGGCATCTGATAGGTTATAGACCTAAATAAGAGTAATAATAGCAGGATAGAACCCATAATTATATTCTTAAAGGCGAAAAGATTCATTCGTTTAACATGGGGAGCTTAAGACTTACCCACAATTCACCTTTAGGAATGAGTTCACTCCAAAGGCCCGTCATTCCTTCCAATAAAAAACATGTAAATTCCTACTTCAAGACTCTAATAAACACAACAACCTAAGAGCAGAGCATCCAATGAAACTAGTAAGTAATATGAGTGTCGATTAAGATCAAATAAACAGAGACAAAATACTAGAAAAAAACCTAGTTAAATAGATAGTACCTTCACTACAGATTCTAAATTAAACGAAAGCATGGAAACTTCCTTGTGACAAATTCTAAAAGACAATTTCCACCATATAATAAATGGAGGACAAATTTTCAAGAACAAATATGGTATACACATGTTAGGAAACGATATACAATGTTGAAACTTGGGGCTAAACCCTAGCCCCAAAGTGTAGCATGACCAAGCAGCTCGAAAAACAAATGAAAATAGTGATAACATAAATAAGGAGGTATTTAAACTAGGGATAAAACCCTATCTCCATAATCAACCGTTCATTGGAAGTTAGGTAATCCAAGTTGGTGGGTATGTCAATAAAGTATAGGATGCATGGGTCATGGTAGGGGTATTTTTCCCAAAAATGAAATGATCCAGAGAACTCACAACACCCATAAGTAATCACATTATATCCATTAGTCCCACATCGAAACCATAGTCTTCATATCACAAGAAATATAAGAACAAGTATAGTTAACAAGTAGTATGGTAAATGAAATATGATAACATATGGATAAGGTGTCATGATGTTACAAATGTAATACCCGATGTTATATTGTGTAAATGTATGAGGAATGGATTATAACTTCCTATTTACATACATATGTAATAAAATAATACATTATAGAAACAAAAAAGTACAAGTGTGTTAATAAACCATGTTAGAGATGGAAGTTGTTGTCACCTTCTGAAAACAGAGTTCCGGTTGTACAAAGAGTACCAAATAACATAGAGGTTTTCATCCATATTCCAAGCCACATAACCTCTCAAGGTTAAATTAGACCCTCTCCAATGGATAATGTTCAGTATAATATTTCCAATGGTAGGTGGAAGTCCAAAAACAAACTCCTAGATCAAAAGTTAGAGAAGATTGAAGATACGCTTTCAAAGCCAAAAAACAAAGGAAAAATAGCTAAGGGTTAGGCTCATCACAAATCCCAATCGGGGCTTTCCTGGAATAACAATGGGGGAAGGCAGCAAAAACTACGATCGGACGATCGCCGACAAATTGCAAATTAGTGGGTCCCAAGACATGGCACATCGGCTTATCGGCGATCAATGATTCTGGACGAGACTAGGGTTAAAAAGATTGTTAAGTGTAAGAGCCTCGATATAGTGTAAAGCATCGAGAGGGGAAGAAAACCATTTAACAAGGGATTGTAGTGAAAAAACAAGGCTAGGCGGGCCCTTTTCTCTCTCTTCCAGTGGGGCATGTGGTGGAATACCATCGGTCCTTATGAATCCACATGGAAGCTCATGTCAGCATGACGTGGCAATACGAAGATGATGTGGCAGTATGGAGGACACATGGCATGTGGATCTGGCATTTTCAGGGTCCTAAATAGGCATTTCTTGGTGACACGTGTCACCTTGTGAGAGGTGACACATGGCAGTGATGATGTCACCCATTGCAAATTAACAATCGACGATCGCACAAAGCAAAGTTCCTCCCTCTGCTGAAGTACCTCCTGGCTTGCGATTGCGATATGCGGGGACTCTCCTAGATGCGATATTTTATACAATAGATTTAAAAGGGTTGTCAAGTCTGTCAATTTTCAAAGGTTGCATATTAATTAAATACACCCATCTCTGGATGGCCCAGATTGACTCCGCCTTGATCAATGGCTCCCAGGCATTCGCCCCCCCCCTTCCCGCTGTCATTTTTCCTTTTATCTACGGGGGGGGGGGGTTCCAAAAAAGTGGTTTCCTCGCTGGGCCTCGTTGACACGTCTTCCTCTCATATTATTCCGCACCCCCCTCACTTACCACTTACCGCTCATGTCCCCCTCAAAAAACCACTCATCCTCACACTCTCTCCCGTATTGTGGTTGCAATACTTCAGGTGGGCCCAATTCCCTAGATTAGAGATCGAAAGGGTCAAGGGGAGATATCAAAAGCAAGCATTATAAATCACCAGTGTGCGGGATTCTATGTAACAAAGGAAGAAGATTCCCAGAGGGGAGTCCAAAGGCCCTAGCACCCGAGGACTAAACACCTGGTCATAGCCCCCATTCACATGAAGCAAAAGGGGTTAAAGTGGACTTGGAGGCTCCTCGTCCTGTAAAGGCTTTTCAGTGAGAAATCCTGATATGAGAAATCTGCGACCAGGTAGTACAGAACTTTAAAGGTGAAGTGGGTCAGCAATTGTGGAATTTAATCAAGAAGATGGAGCGTTCAAACCAGACATGGGCTAATCCAGAAAGGACCTTTGTGACACGGAACCAAGGTCGATGCTGACAGAAGTAAACAAGGACTTGGTAGCTCGGGAGGACTTGATTATCCATCTTTGTGCCCCCATATAGAGGGAAGATGAAGTATCTCCCAAGGGTCCTCTACTTCAGTATTGTGGCATGAAAATGATAGTGCTCACTCCCGGCTTTGAAGTATCATTGGTTCAAGCAGTAAAGGTAGAAGCAACGAGAGTCTGTTGAGTAACACTGGAGGCCATATTGTTAGAAAAGTTCAACCTAAAGCATAAGAGATCACAGGGATGGGCACGAAGATATTTTATTAACGTGTTCATCTGATTGTTGATTGATTTGTTATCCTGTAATGTGTCGCCCTTTAATGAGGCAATTAATATTTTGTAATGTTTTTGGGCCACAGAGCCATCCCTGGCCGAGACAACTTAGACTCGGCTGAGGATATTTTATTGTAATGAATGTTCAACACTCCCCCTCTCCAGATAAATAGGGGAAAGCAACATTTTACAAAGGTTCAAAAATCCTAAAGAAAATGCTACAAGTTATTTTTAGATTGTATGAATTTTTAATACAGATCGTTCAGAATATCAAGTAAATGGTGGTGATTCCCCCTTTGAGTATTAAAATATATTATCCCTCTGTTAAAACCCATTATGTCCATGTTTCTTTTCTGAATTCATGCAATCATAGCTGCTAGAAATATTTCATACTTCCTAACAGATTCATTTGTATTGACTTATTAATGCATGTGCTTGTATGGATTATTGAGATTATATCATTAAAATTGTGCTACATGAATCATATCATTAGTCTCTCTTTTGTCCATTATATCTACCCATAACTCAAATATGTGTTGAAATTCTTAATGCTTCAAGCTCTATGTGTTAAATGTGGAATTCTTGATGTTTTAAGCTCTATGTGATGAGTTTCTCCTTCTCCTTCTCCTCTATCATTGCTCTACCAAAGATTATTAAACTGTAAGTCCTTGAAATACTTGGCCTCCACTATCTTATGCACACATTTACGAGAGGTTCATATGTGAAGAAGTACCATAAATACATGACTTATACCTTTGGATGAATGAACCAATCCATTCCTTTTAATATATATAGAATATATGTGATGTCTCCATTTTCCTAAGAATCATTTGAGACACACAAAATCTAGATGTGTCCAGGCACTGGTCTTGTAAGCAATCCAAGGATGTCTCTAGGTACGACAACAGAATTTGAGAGTTGTAACAATTGAACATGTATATATATACAATCAAATGATGAGAAATATTTTTTTTTAATAAATCCATGTTAAGATAATCATTAGAAATAATATTCTACCAGGGAAGAAACTGTATTAGTTAGTCTATAAGTAAGGAAGTCTTTGGTGAGAACTCCAAACATATTTTTTTATTAATTCTTCTGACAGTATATTATAAGAGAAAGAAGAACTTGACAAGATCTAGGTCCGGGTGTGAAGAAGGACCTTACCAATACCTTTTACTTTCGTGATGTGTTAAAATTGTTTTTAAAAATAAAATCAACAAATACAACTGCAGACTGTAAAGAAGAGGAACATAATAATCATCAGCACATGAAAACAAAAGTCATTGATAACGGAGTTCGTTCAGGAGGGACTACGTCTCTGGGCCACAGTGTCAAGATGGTATAGGCCACTACATTATGTGTTGTCAATAAAGATGATGTACACAGAGATGATGTCTCAATCATATAAGGAAGAATTCCCTCACGCAGGTGTGGTTCTAAAAGATGTTCCACAACTAGAACTCTCAATCAAAAGAATCTTATCAGTATGACACAAAAATAAGCATGGTGCGCATCTCACCAACATGGCACAAAAGGGATCTCAATGCAAAACACATGCATGCCGACAACAAGAGTATCCTAACAACATACAACAAGGGATCTCAAAACATAAGATGATGAGTTATTACAGCAAGTACATCACATAGAAGATTCTGCATCAAATCAAGTAAGGAATCATGACAACATGTAATAAACAAGAACCTGCATCAATCATCAATCATGGATCTGTACAACATAATGCAGAAAGAAGAAGTACATGAACACATCATACACCTCACAACCAAGGGCCATCTGAAGAAGTGGACGTCACATTGCTGAAGTTGTTCAGACCATCAATCTCAAGGCATCAATCATATGAAGATCACTGCTCGCACATGAATGTGGACATCTGCACTAGCACTTAGAAAAGTGACTAGAAGAAGAAATGAGAGAATAAGAAATCTGAACCCACCATCAGATTTGTGGCATCGAGTAGTGCTAAATCGACTGTCCAAAATTTGAATTCTGAGAAGTAGAGAATTCTAGGCTCAAGGAATCTTTTAGATTCCCCTGGGATTCCTCAAAGATTCTATTCCATGGATGGACTGTAAATCTGCAACTCAAATGAAAAATCTGGTCTCGCCATTCTGATCCCTATGGAAAACCATGAAAAACAAGTATAAACTTGACTATATTTTGAAATGTCAAAATTTTACCTCCTTGGGAAAATTTCATGGCTCATGGTTTTGCTCGTTTTCGCTGAAATCATAGTTCCATGTGCATTCTATAAATGACTGAAAGATGCAAACCTCTGATGAAGAAATGGACAACACTGTTGCACTCGTGGCGATGAGAGGTGTAAAAACCATATAAAATTTGTCAAAATCTGACAAAGTGAAAATTTTGCCCTCCTGCAAAATTCATCGTTCTTGCATTAAAAAATTAATAAAACATCTTGAAAACTGTGCCTGCCTTCTGCCTCGAAATTCATGCAGTCTCCCTCCTTCAGCTCTTGTTAAAAAAATGAGTTTATATTACTATTCACCGACGGATTTCTTAATGAGATTAGTTTGGCATATTGCTTAAATAAGCATATGGTTGAGGAGGGGTTGGGGGATCAAATCCTGCCCCTCCATATTTAATTTTAAAAAACCAATTTTCAGGTGGTCGGGCCCACCTTGGGTGGCCTGCCGCCATACCCTCCTCCGTAACAATTTTTAATTTTGGTGTATAATGTTTTATGGTGTGGGCGCATATAATATTAATGTGGCGTTGTTTGGTTACATTATTGTTTTGGTATGGGGCCACCTGCTTAGGGGCTGGCTAACGTGGGCCGGGCGAGTTTGACCCCCGCCGTCCCCAAATATAACATATATTGTGTTGGTGGTATGGGGGGGGGGGGGGTGGTGGTTGGGGTTGCTGGCCCCCGGCCCTCTTAATTTATATTTTTTTTTGTTTGTTATAACTAATGATGCACATTTTGGAAATTTGGTTTTTAAGCCATAGGAGACAATTTAACGAGGCAACAAATTTTCCCAAAGTTTTGCTGGAGCTGGCCAGAATCCGGTGGTCGGGTTCAGTCGAATTTGTGGCCTCCTTAAGCTGCCCAGTCATCAAAAAGTCAACCCAACTTTTACTGCTCCTAAATTTCGCATATGGACTCAGTTTGATGAATCGTTTGCACCACCACGATCACGATGATGAGATCTTCGACATGAATTTGGTTCGAGCATAATCCAAGCACTTTGATTTTTGAGCTTTCTTGAGTCCTCTTTGCGTTGTGTGTCTTTCTGGAGCCACCTAGATCAATCCTCCCCATTGAGGAGCTTTTGATCCTCCAAAAGCATGAAAAGAATAATTTGCAACTTTCTCTATACCCTGTCTGCACCACAACATCCTTAAAAGGTCTTGCTTCCATCTCCTTCAACTTTGTTCTTTGGAGCCTTAAGCGACGAACCGACACCTGCTACTTCTGCAACCTGTAGTACATTGTTTTGAAAATTACATGCTTTGAATGACATGAACAACTAATGACCCAAACGTCCCACACTTGCCACAAGTTTATAACTCATACTCGATGGTCAAGTTTACAATAAGATGGATGTAATATCCCAGCTATGACAATAAGGCCAACCTATCATGGCTGCTTCAAAAAGTGATGGAAAACACATCATCACTGCAACACATGATTTACATGCATAAGGCCAAACACTATTGTGTGGACAAGTGATGGAAACATGACATCACTTTCAGAGTTTTAATGTGTGACTCAAAACTTGATCAAACATCATTGTTGCTGACGACATGATGGAAACATAACATCACGTATACATTTTAAAATGCAATAAGTGATTTACAAAAGAATGACCATGAAATGACAACATGTCTAGAAACCATTTCTCACTTATATTTGTGAATGGGTCACCTCCTTAAGGTGGTTTTGCTTGTCGAACAACCGCTCTTCGTGGTTCACGCACCGACACTTTGTCTTTAAGGCGCTGCTCTGGATGGAGCTTCCAGCGAGTGGCTCTTTGATGGCCATTTCTGTCGCAATGACTGTAGTAGGTTTTCTTCCTCCATATCTACTTAACATGTTTCTTTTCATGTTGTTGAGAGGGTCTTTCACGCCTCATGAGTGCCACCATTCTTTTCCAACACTTGGAAAAGGTATGGTTAGGTAAACCAGAAAAGGTGCATGTTTTCCGATGCCTTGATCTTCGTTCATTATTAACAACATGATCATAATCGCAATGAAAATTCGAAGATCGAAAGTGGTTATACCTTCTCTTGCTGTCTCTGATGTCAGTATGGCAATGAGAGCTTGCCTCTGCTCTCTCCCTATAATGGAAACTGCCATGGGATGATGGGGAGGTTTTCCCATCATTCTCTTTCCTCAATGATGTCTCAGACAAATCTGACACCTTTGAGCACTCTCCTTTAGTGTACCTCAAGCATGCAAATCAATGTTCATGCACAACCTCCAAAGGTTGAGTGATGCCTTGGTTATTAACACCAAGTTCTTTCTCCTTGTGCCTTGTATTTGTAAGGAGCCTCTTTCAATTTGGAAAGAACTGATGAGGGCTGCTTATCATCCGCCATTGGTGGTTCGCTAACTCCCTTAGCACATTCCCAAACTTCTTTCTTGGCATACCCAAGTCCTGCTTGACAGGTTAATTCCTCTACTTTGATGGGGTTGACAATGCCTTGGCCATTAATGCCCAAGCCTTTTCCTTCATACCCCATTCTCTTCAACAGTTTGGAGCCAATTCCTGTGGTGTGATTTTCAAACACAATGAAAACATCATCAGGAAACATACATGAAGATGGAGAACTACTTTTTACCTCACACGAGTCACGCTGCAGCTTTTTCAAGGCCTCATCCTTTGCTTGCAGCTATCGTAGAAAACTTTGTTTTTCCTCTTCCTCTTCATGTAGGTTCATCTTCAATTCATCATTCTCTGTTTGAATATTATGTTTGTTTTGCTTCAGTTCTTCCATGGCATCTTCTGTGGCTTGCAACTAAAGCTGCAATCACTCCTTTTCCTCTGTCTCTTTCTGTAGAGTTTCATACACAATTTCCACTCTCTTGGAAATTTTGACCATGGTCTTGTACATTGCATTTTCATTCTTTGTCACTGCAGGTTCCATTGTTCACACTGCAATTCACATACACATAAAGACCTACTCTAATATCACTTGATCCAGGTCTGGGTGTGAATAAGGACCTTACCAAGACCTTTTACTTTCGTGATGTGTTAAAATTGCTTTTTAAAAGGACATCAACAAATACAACTGTAGATTGTAAAGAAGAGGAATATAATAATCATCAGCACATGAAAACAAAAGTCGTTGATAACAAAGTTCGTCCAGGAGGGACTACGTCTCTGGGCCCCGATGTCAAGATCGTGTAGGTCGATGCATTCTATGTTTTCAATAAAGATGATGTACACGGAGATGATGTCTCGATCATACAAGGAAGAATTCCCTCACACAGGAGTGGCTCTAAGGGATGTTCCACAACTAGAACTCTCAACCAAAAGAATCCTATCAATATGACACAAAAATAAGCATGGTGCGCATCCTGCCAACGTGGCACAAAAGGGATCTCAATGAAAAACACATGCATGACGACAACAAGAGTATCCCAACAACATATAACAAGGGATCTCAAAACATAACATGATGAGTTATGACAACAAGTACATCACATAGAAGATTCTGCACCAAATCAAGCAAGGAATCATGACAACATGTAATAAACAAGATCCTGCATCAATCATCAATCATGGATTTGTACAACATAATGCAGAAAGAAGAAGTACATGAACACATCATATACCTCACAACCAAGGGCCATCTGAAGAAGTGGATGTCACACTGCTGAAGCTATTCGGACCATCGATCTCAAGGCATCAATCATATGAAGATAACTACTCGCACATGAAAGTGGACATCTGCAATAGCACTTAGAAAAGTGACTAGAAGAAGAAATGAGAGAATAAGAAATCTGAAGCCACCATCAGATTTGTGGCGTCAACTAGTGCTAAATCAACTATCTAAAATCTGAATTCTGAGAAGTTGAGAATTCTAGGCTCAAGGAATCTTTTATATTCCCCTGGGATTCCTCAAAGATTTTGTTCCATGGATGGACTGTAAATCTACAACTCAGATGACAAACATGATCTCACCATTGTGATCCCTATGGAAAACCATGGAAAACAAGTATAAACTTGACTATATTTTGAAATGTCAAAATCTTACCTCGGGAAAATTTCATGGCTCATGGTTCCGCTCCCTGTTTTCACTAAAATCATGGTTCCACATGAATTCTGAAAATGACCAAAAAATGCAGACATCTGATGAAGAAACGGACAACACCGTTGTGGTCGTGGCGATGAGAAATGTAAAAACCATATAAAATTTGTCAAAATCTGACAAAGTGAAAATTTTTCCCACCTGCAAAAATCATGGTTCTTGCATTAAAAAAATTAATAAAACGTCTTGAAAAATGTGCCTGCCTTTTGCCTTGAAATTCGTGCAGTCTCCCTCCTTCAACTCTGGTTAAAAAAATGAGTTTATATTACTTTTCACCGACGGATTTCTCAATGAGAGCAGTTTGGCATATTGCTTAAATAAGCATATCGTTGAGGAGGGGTTGGGGGATCAAATCCCACCCCTCCATATTTAATATTAAAAAACCAATTTTCAGGTGGCTGGGCCTACCTTAGGCGGCCCGCCCCCATACCCTCCTCCGCAACAATTTTTAAGTTTGGCATATAATTTTTTATGGTGTGGGCGCATATAATATTAATGTGGCACCATTTGGTTACATTATTGTTTTGTTATGGGGCCACCCACTCAGGGGCTGGCCCACGTGGGTTGGGTGGGTTCGACCCCCGCTAGCCCCGAATATAACATATATTGCGTTGGTGGTATGGGGGGGTGGTTGGGGTTGGTGGCCCCCACCCCTCCCTCTTAATTTATATTTTTTTGTTTTTTATAACTAATGATGCACATTTTGGAAATTTGGTTTTTAAGCCGTAGGAGACAATTTAACGAGGCAACAAATTTTCTTGGAGTTTGGCTGGAGCTAGCCAGAATTTGGTGGTCGGGTTTGGTCAAATTTGTGGCCTCCTTAAGCTGCCTAGTTATCAAAAAGTCAATCCAACTTTGATTGCTCCTAACTTTCGCATACAGACTCGATTTGACGATCTATTTGCACCACTGCGATCACGACGACGAGATCTTTGACATGAATTTGGTTCAAGCATAATCCAAGCACTTTGATTTTTGAGCTTTCCTAAGTCATCTTTGCCTTGTGTGTCTTTCTTGGAGCCAACTGGATCAATAATAATTGCAAAGATTTAACGATATATACTTATGAGCAATTTATGATCATGAATCTTTAAATTGACAAATAGCATATGGTTGAAAAAAAAATGGTGTTATTGTAAGGGCCATTACAAGTTATTGTTGATCCTCACCATAGTGATGTAATGCAGTATTGGAATAAGGGTATAACTTATAAGGTGAAAAAAGACTCATAATCATAACCTAATATTTTGCTTAGTAACTCAAGCTTTGGCTTATTGACATACCAAACCCTTATCCTTGATTAAGGATGCGGGGTGTACCTACACCAACTCTTAAGTTTCCTTTTGCATATGGGTAATCAAAATGCTTCTTCTTTTGATAATCTTAAATCACAATTTAGTCATGATCATTATTTTTTTTTTCTCATAGATAGCTTTCCAAAGATATAAATTTTACTTAATTCTGAGCTCCAAGCACACATTTATTCCCTTTTAGAGTTTTACCCCTTTTAGGGCCACATCATCAATCTGTAACATCCACTAGGCTTGACAAGTGACAACCTTTAACCATGCAACACTTTCACATGGGTCCACGTTCTTTGCCCAACATTATTATATTGGGCCACCTCTATACTGTTGATTTTTCAACATCGCACCTTGCTAATTCTTCCATACATATGATATATAATGACTTCCATTTGATGATTTGTTGATTTCGACATCTTAGTAATCCTTGCAATCACATAGGTCCAATGATATTGCGATATGGCGATATGACCATTTAATTGATATATTGGACAACTCTTGTCTCAAATCTTCGATATGCCAACTTAACCAACTAGGGTATCAAAAATATCAGGAAATTCCTATAACTATGAAACCTCACAAACTTCAATATGTCGTAAGGTTAGTGGCTAGTTCATCTTGCCACCTCACAACAATGTTCACCAACTGCAATCTGACACATGTGACTGCTGACACATCCTTAACCACGTGGCTCTACTAATATGTTATATTGGGATATTAGGATATTAATATTTTTCTAAGGTTTCACTCATGTGACCTCCCAATATGTTGATATGGTGATATGGAAGCCAACTTGCCACCTTATCCCCTAATTACCAATCACCAACTGATACATGGCCTTTGTTGATGTGTCCCCAGCCAGACACTACTAAGGTGTGCCACGCGTCATTTGTGATTCCAACTTGGCATGTCAAATCACCAAATCTAAGTGACACATGTCATGCATGTGGCATTTTCATTCCATCATTTAACATCATTATGCAACATCATCTTTTGTGCAATTCCACCTTGGGCCTCACCATTTTATCAAAGTTTTATTTGTATTTCATTTTGGCCAAGGTTCCAATATATTGAGCCTACAAACATCAAATAATGAGAAACTAGGACAAAGGCCTTACTTTCAATTGAAGTTTTGTTTAGTAGAACATAACATATATCAAAGCTTCAGAGCATTAGGTGATACATCAATGTTTTGATATTTGTTGACCATTGATATTTCGATGTGTTGACACTCTGGTGTCATTGTTGTCAACTGACCAAAAATTTGCCATCAAGTGTATTCTATCATATCATCTTGATATAAAAAAATACTATGTTTTGAAACTCCCAGATTGTTAATATGTTGATATGGTAGCGCTCGGACAAGATGTTATATTTTGGGTGCTTGTTTGGTATAGCTCCCAAGTGCTAAAGGTTCAAGCTTGAGGCAATAGTTAGTGCATGAAGGATTTAGTACTATTAGTGAGCCATTGATCTTTAAGTACCAAACAATTGTTTACTACAGAGGAAGAAAACGAGTAACCAGAAAGAAAGATTCACCATGAATCCTTGTACCTCAATTGGTTGTCAGGTTTATCAAAGGTTTCTAATAAGATATCTACATAGAATCTAGGTCTTACAATAGAGTGAATTTATGATATAAGGATAAGATGTCTACAAAATGGAATCAAATCTGTTGGTTCACTCAGATACTGAAATCAATAGAATAAAATCTAATTGATATTTAGGTTTTTTCAAGTGGGTATAGCTTGGTTAGTAGGGAGGAGCCGCTCTTATCCTCCCCACCTAAGTTCCAACACCACCGATATTGGCAAGTTCACTCCTTGAGAGTAATTTCTACATGAAGGATAACCATCTCACCTAGATTTAGGTGGGTTTTATATGGAAGTAGCTAGTATCTATCTCTGGTATAATCAACCACACTAAAAAAATGATAGTTGGGTTATAGAAACAATACTATTATATTCAATATTCACTTTAATTATAATATTACCAGTTCTATAACTCGGTAAAAATACAATTAATCATCATCAACAACTTTAATAATCACATTAAGAAACACCTTGGTTATCTCACCCTTCAGATACAATTATTCATATTCATAAATATCAATACTCTCTCATGTTACATACGCAATGTAACCCTCATCAATTAAATAATATTCATATTTAGAATTACTTATCAACCTTCGTCAATGGCTTGTCTACTAAAAATTTCCTTATATAAATAAAAACATAATATATCACTCAACATGATATTGCTCACCACTCGATCCCACATCCTATGAAGTATTGAGAGGGTTGTAGTTGATGCCCAAAGTATCCCAACACCAACTTGAAGGAGATCCAACCTTGATTCCTCATATGATTATTGAATATCATTGACTCATCTATGACCTCCTATCCTACTCCTTCAATACTCTTCCATGACTACTCCTCCCTGCAAATACTTGAGTTATGATGGGGTTTTAGGAAGGATGAAAACTCAATAGTCTGGAGGTGAGTTGTCAAGCCCAAGAGGTTTCCACTCATAATAAAAGAAACTCCACACAGATCAAACTCACTACAAGGCTCAAATTAGTCACACAAAAGATAATTCCCACATTAGGACCCTTGTCTAGCATTAGGGTTCCTCAAATTAGTCTTTCATAATTTGGTCTCCTTTTATAGGAGTTTTCCATGTCTCCCCTTAGTCCTCATGTAAAATTATCCTTTTTTTATATTTTATTATTTTGATCTAACCTCCTTTATGTATTATTTTCTTCTAACCTCTTTTTTTTTTTTTCAATTATTTTCTTCTAACTTCCTCTATTTAGTATTTCCCTCTAACCTTATTTATTTATTATTTTCTTTAAAAGACTAATTTTTATTATACCCAAAACATGTTTCCTATTTATTCTCTTAGTTGTCGTGGATCCCAATTAAGATTCCACTATTTTAGTGCTCATAGGTTTCTTTATCTATAATTAACTACTAGGTGTCAATTTTATGTCTCTAACCTCCCCTACTCTTTCTTAATCTAAAATTTCAGTTAGAGATTCCAATTATACGCTTTCTCCAAGTGGAGGGTTCTCATGGATAGCATTTTTTTTCTTAATTTTTAAATTGACTCTTTTTAATTGATGGAAAACTCAACCCTTTAAGTGTTATTATGAACTCAACATTTATTTTCATTAACTCTAATTTAAAGCATTCCCTTCACATGTTTTAGGATAACTAAAATACTCTCTTTTTTTTCCCAATTGGTCTACTCCTATATTAATACAAAAAAGATATTATAGAGAGGCAGATGCCTCGAGATTTCTAGCCATGGAGTTGGCATTTTTGCAAAAAACCCTTGACGTTCTAACTAGAGAGCTGGCGTGATGACTTACATCAGAGTTTTTAATATCAGAGAACATTAGATTCCAAGTCTGGATAGGGACCATTCCAAAAACTAACCCAAACAGTTACTCAAAGCTGACCCATAAAGTGATACAAGACTGACTTGTGCATAGCTATCTCTTGGACAGATTCCAACATAAACATAAACATGAACAGACACTGACATATAGAATTGACAGAGACCTGAAACAAGCATGAAAACTGTGTAGCGAGAGGGAGCTGAACTTCTTCTTCGGTAGCCGACAAAAAAACCAGAGGCACACACTAGTTAAATCTTCATCCGAGGTTGATGGTTGTTCTTCTACGATTCGGCACCCAAATTGATCTGAGTCTTTGGAATCAGAAGGATGGGCCGCTGAGCTTGAAGGGTCTCCTCCCATTGGCGCGCTTGGGCCGGCATTGGCGTCAGTGTTCATAATTGGCAATCCTCCTGTATCTTGGCACTGGGAGACATTTTGACCTGCCAACCTCTGTTCCATAGGAGCCCCATGATGAACTTCCCCCGAACCCATAACATTCTCACACATTTCAATTGTCACAAAAACGATGAAGGATGAGTTTCCCAGAGAACAGGGGATACAGAAACGGGCAGTATGCGGGTGCGAATGATGCGCACAGACTTCGGCTCTGACTTGCCCCCTTCCCTTGTCCCTGCCACTTCTTGTAGTAGGATAACTGTAGCAGCAAAACTCCAAAGCATCCGATGAGGGGTCTAAAGTGGTTGAGGAACGCTGGTGGGAGGCTTGACCACGAGAACCGCCTCGTCTGCACCCCATTCTGGGCCTCTCTCTAGGCATATTGTGAGGAGCAGGACAGAAAAATGGAGGTGGGATGGCTGGGAAGCGACTGAGGAGTGAACACACAGAGTTTAATGGAGACTGAGCATGCTTGTGGCTGTAAGCACCAGGAACCAGAGCCGAAGGGATGTAGGGGATGGTGATGGCGCTTGAGGCACAACAAGGACTGACAGACGGAGAGGGAATGGCTGGGAAGCGACTGAGGAGAGAACACACTGAATAAACTGGAGATTGAGCACGCCTATAGCTATAAGCACCATGAACCAGAGCCGAAGGGAAGCAGGGGATGGAGTTGGCGCTTGAAGAATCGCAAGGAGATGCCGCCTTGTTGGACCTGAAAGTGCACAGAGGAGCGGCGGGAGTGAGGACCAGACCGGGTGCCATCGCGCCTAAAACGAGTTTCAGGGTAGGCAGCGTTAATGTTGCCATTAATATGTGTGTGCGAAGCCAATGCTCTGGCCTACTGCCTTTACATTTGGCGCTAGTGGGCTGCCACTTGCCCTCCTTCCATGCCTCCTTCGTACTTATGAGCCTCTCATTCACCCGCATCCGGGAGGATAGCTAAAATACTTAATTGAGTTAAAATTACTTCATTTGATTTTTCTAAAGTTTGGTTTAAGTCTATCCCTATAATCTCCTTTTCCCGAGCTTTTCTAATTATCAAATAAAATCTTATTCTAAACTAATTTTTACATGCACCCTTTAACGTTTGTGCTTTGTCCCATTAACTTAAATTTCATTTTACCTTTATGTTTCTTGATACCAAGGGTTCCAAGTTGGTTTTCCCCTTCAAGAACTCCTCACACCATTTTAAGGGTGGCACATCACTTTCCCTTCAAGTATCTTTTTTCTTCCCGATACCAAGGGTTTGTAGTCGATTATAAACTTCAAGGAATCCTCACACAGTTCCAAGGGTGTCACAATACTTTCCCTTTAAGTATCATTGACTAATTTAGGAGAAAATAACAATGACAATGGATGCAATTGTTAACTCCTACATTTCCCCTTGTTATGAGACTAATGGCCACTGAGGATTAAGGTGTCTGCCTTAATGCACACCCTTAGTGAAACTTTGTGAATGACCGAATATATGATCCAACCCTCACAACATCATGCAACTTCAAGGTGAAGGTGCCCAACACCTTCCAATCTAGGCTATGAATAAAGTTCTAATAGGCAAGATCAAGTACGTTTTCCCCCACACCTCCAAGGAAAATCTAGTCTACTCTATATAGCTCCATCATCAATATGTAAGTGATTTGGATAATAGATAGCCTATGCTTGCATCCACTAACCTATCATAAGTATGGTGTATATATATATATATATATTATATATATTAATATATAATATATTATATATATTATATATATATATACATATCTTGGAGCAATGGCGAGTGCTAGAGTTTACTCCTGCAGACTATCGATTATCGCTACTATTATCCTTAAGCCTACTATAGGTGTTTCAGTAGATCTATGGCATGGGGATGCGATGATTGTTTCTCTCTATCATCATAGAATGGGTTCATTATTGATCTTGCCTATGGAGAAATGACAATTCTCTAGCAGTCATCCAATTAAAACTCATTAAGGTAAGTGTAAGTATGGATTTGTGGTGGTTTTCTACCACAAGAGACTATGTGAAATTGAATCCATGAATCACCCATTCATTAGGCCCCCTGTAGTCTACGATGTCATCAAATGTATGACATGCATGAAAAAGTCATGGACGGATGTATTTTCTATTGAAGATCGGGATGCAGATAGGGTTAAGATGGTCTTGTGGCTCATGATGGATGCCGACAACACCATGAAGGGATATAAAATCATGATTCTCTACATGGATAGGTTTTTTTTCATAATTTGTATTTGTCGAAGGAGAAATTTTTAATAGATCTAATTCACAATGGGAGTATGCCCTCCTATGGTTTTCTTCTCTATCTTTTATTCCCAATCTGAGCAAAATACAAATAGAGAAAGGAAAATACCAAATTTTCTTCAAAAAATTTAATGGGAAGACCTCTATCCTCTAGATCTACGACCCAGATATAGTGGAAAAATCGAAGCAAAGCATTTAGAACAACCTAGGAGTACCATTAACTCTTCAATGTTTATTATATGAGGGGAAAGTGCTCCAAGATTCCTTTCAGTTGAAATATTATGGTGTAGCAAGGAATACCAACATAACATTAAATCTCAGGCTATAGAGTGGAGGTATAGGCTTTAGAAACCCTAATATATGTTCTAGAAACCATAATGGATTAGTCTCGTTCAAGGATGCAGTGAGAGGGAAGGATTCCATTATTGCAAACCAGAACCAAAATATGTCAAGACTGTACATTGTCACACAAATGGAACAAGCTCTAGCCATGGAAGTTAAAAACATAGAGGTAAACTCACTTTTCTCTAATCTTCGATCCATGGCTATAATATGCAGGTTTAATGGGTCCTGGATGATATCTAAATATTTAACTTGTGGATACTCTCTTCCTGGACACCTAATTGTAATATATACTTATGCTGCAAAGGTTTCTTCATAGTTTAATTTGAAACTTGGAAAGATCTAGGAATAGTCCTAATTGATGGGCCTTGGTTTTGGGGTAGGGAGGGGCTCTTTATCACCCCATGGTTCCCATAATTCGATGCCACAAGAATGGTGGTATTTCCGGGAAAACTAGTGTCTTTTCGATTGAATAGCCCTCTAGGATTGGCAACCACCCTAGAAACAAACAATTTAAAGTAATTCGAGATTTCTTCTATGTATAATAGATAAGAGAGAGAGAAAGGAACCAACCTGGATCTTCCACTTAACTCCTTACTTGATCTCTGTACCTTTTGACAGAGCTTGCAAATTCTCTCCTCACTTATCCCACTTGGAGAGTACCTATAGAAGCATAGTAACAAAAACCATCAAAGCATCTTGATGTATTATATCATAAGCATTACAAAATCAGAAATGTAATGAACATACAATGGCATTCATAAATAGTAACATTCACAATTGCACAGTTATATGGAAGAAAACTCAAAAAACTTTATTAAAATAGAAGGGAGAATTACAGCCCAGTTGTCTGATCCAACATCATCCTCCCAACATCAAAGCCCTCTTCACCTCATGAAAAGAAAGATCACACCAACAATACAATGCTCTTTCTCAACCATAAACTATCAGCACTTCCTTTCAAATTACAAAATTCTGGCCTCCAGATCCCTCAGATGAGGGATCCATTTATAAATGTGTGTAAGGGTGCGAGTCATCTCTGGGTTTTTGATTAGTGTCATTCCACTTGTTGTATTTAGTTCCACTTGGAGATTTCTTGGATCTCTTACTCATCCTTGGGCGAATTCAGAGAGGCAATTGTCATAAAAGAAGTTTCTAGAAGATTCCATGAGCCTCCACATAGCAAATTGTCTCAGACATTTGCCCATCCTCGCTCATCGCACCCTACAGAAGGCCTCGTCAGTATGCATTGCACCTGGCTGGTGTCGAAGTCAGTATGCATCGCACACTGACAGTGGAGAAGTTAGTATGGCCCAATTTTGGCTAGTTCTGGATGGTTTTTCAGGTGGAACTTTTGGGAAATGATGTAATTAGTTGACCATGATCCTTTAGGGTATGAAACAACACTTTTAGGGGTTTAAGAGACCTAGCTTATCGACATATAAGATTGGGGTTGTAGTGCCCAAATATGTCTATAACAGTTCCCCCTAAAGCATGAAGTCATAAATCTTTGATGTCGGGTGAAATGCTTTATCATGAGGATCCGAGGTTTTCGAAATTGGAAGGTGACCTGTATAAGATATAATACAATGCATCATCATAATATAATTTTCATGATCTAGTTTAGGTGGGCATTCCCATGCTCAACTTTATAAATTCATTTCATGTTACTTAGAAAAGATAGTCGTTTGCATATGTAGGTTGGTGATTCTTCAAATGTAGATTCATCATCCCTGGCTCGGATGACCATCTGTGCAGCTTCTGTGTACATTTGATGTCTTTATATCCTGAATATTTTGTAGCTCAGATGGATGAAACTAGATCCGGGGTCTTCAAAAATCGTTCAATCTTCGCCTGATGTACAAGTCAATCCATGTGAAGAAATGTTCTGAAGTCAAACATGGAAGACATCGCCTGATTACCAGCTAATAACGTGAGCTAGTAACAGATGTGAGAGGAATCACCGATAATGATAATGACCCTCAAGGTACTACAGTACAATTCACGTGGTGTGAATAAATGATCGGATGTCGAACACCACGCAAAATCTTTCGATCAAAGGCCATTGATGTCAACCTATCGCCGGAAGTGAGAAACTTGCCATTGAGGCATGCAAGCTTCAAAGTACTGAAAGGGTTGTTTCTAAGTCAACTTCTTGGATAATGAGCTAATGTCGACAAGAGGTGACCCATCATAGGAGGGCCTTAATGTATCCCACATCTACGACACAAAACGAAGCGAATGATTTTTTGGAGGTGAAAATGATCTAACGACACAAGGTTCAGGAATGGCCGTCATGAAAAATGGACGGTGAAGGTATTGCAGTGGATGAGGCATTAACTGGATGGTGTTTTCTCAACTGAATGACTTCTCTTGAACATATTAGCGACACTGAGATGGATTGGTAGCGTTAACCCCAACAAATGGATGGTATGGAATAACAATGGTGAAATGACCGGTGAATGGAATAACCCAACCCAACTCGATCAAGGTGACGGAGTGAAAGTGCCATGTTCAAGAGTGACCTACTACCATAAAATTCTTCAAGTTTTCTTCCCTTTTTCCCCAGTCATTTCTGACCATTACCTCTTTATTTTTGTCAAGATTGAGGAGGATAACATATGCTTGTTCTATAATTTTCCCTTTGGGCAAACCTGTCACTATGTTTTAATGAGTCTAGCGACAGTGAAACTCGTTCTTGTCTAGGTGGACAAGTTTGTCACTATTGTTTTAACGATAAAGACAACTTGATCCTTTTCATGTTTAGAGAGTTTGAAAAGGGATGAAAAGGGGACTCTTTCTCACCTTGGGTGGACGAGTTTGTCGCTATTGTTTTAACGAGTTTAACGACAAGGATAAATCGGTCCTTTTCATGTTTAGAGAGTTTGAAAAGGGACGAAAAGGAAACTACAGAAGTTATTTTTCATAGCGTAATCCCTTAAGTCCGAAAAAGGGTAAAATAATACGAAAGGGATGACTTTTCAATCACTTTAGTGAGCTGAAAAGACAAGTGTTCGAACTTTTTCATGAGATAATCCCTCAGGTCCAAAAAAGATTAAAATATACAGGAGGGATGGCACTTCCAATCACTTTAGCGAGTTGGAAAGGCCAATAGCTCGACAATCTTTTCATATTTAACGAGTTTGAAAAGAGTTTAAAGGAGACTCATTTTCGAGGAATGAGTGGCATTTAGGGTAGCAACTGGTTCCGGGTAAGCTTGGAACTTCTCAAAACATGGTGATGTGAAGAGGTTGGCTAACAAAACCACTCGTCACGTCTGTTCCTCCAAAGGGGGTAAACAATCAAGTGGAAGCATATGATCGGGAAAAAGGATGGAGGTGATGGTAGGAACACAACCAAGGCTCAAAAGGTTGATAGCATGGCGATCACAAAGGTTATTTACCGAAGGTGGGTTCATTTTTTATCGAGCTTGAACCGTGGGGAACTATGCTCGGTGGTAGGTTTATTTTTTAATGAGCTTGAACCATGCGATAACATATGCTCAGTGGTAGGTTTATTTTTTAACAAGCTTGAACCATGTGATAACATATGCTGAGTTTTTTTTTTTTTTAGTTTTTCTTTTTATGCAAGATAGAAACGACAAAAACTAAAAAGCTAGAAAAGACAAAACTAAAAGTCTTAAATTCTTTTTGAAAGTTAGGAGCATACATTAATGATGCTTTTATCAGGGAACCTTTTAAAGCATCAAAGGAAGTTTGCACAACCTGATCCCAGCAGAAGGGTATTCCTTTTTCCAAAAGACTCGTATAACTTTTAGGGTTTCACAAAACCAAAACTTAAAAAAAAACTAAAAAGTTAAGGAACTACTGAGGTTAGATAGGAGATTTCATCCGTGGTTAGACAAAACACTTCCTTTGCTTTTCTCGTAGGATAAATGAAGGTGAATGGTGTGTCAGACCAATCACCTAACCTAAGAAGCTGAAAAGCTAAAAAGCTAAAAAGCTAAGAAAATGAAATTGAAAAAAGGTTTGCATGCCCCCAACATGATGAAAATGGGAGTCTCCAGTAACCATGTGGAAATTACTGTGGTTAAGCAGTGTTGTTTCGTCCACAGAGCAGGAAAAACATTTCCTTGGCTTTGTCCACAAAATAAACAAAGGTGAATGGTGTGTCAGACTAATCACTTAACTTACGGGAAAATCCATATGGTAGGATGGTTTCATCCACAGAGTAGACAAAACACTTCCTTGACTTCGTCCACAGTGCGGACAAAGGTGAATGGTGTCTCGGATCAATCACCTAACCTATAGGGAAACATATCTTTTCAGCTGGGTTCATCCGCCAAATAGATAAGGGTGAATTCCCCCTAAGCTTCATTACATTCACCAGACTACTCACCGTAGTTAGGTGGATGGAATGAAGGTTGAAGAGACACACTCGATGTAAAAGGACAATTTAGGGATGATGATCGACTTGGAGCTATGCTTGAATCAAGGAATGAAAGTTGGTCAACAATGACAATTTTGCCTTCATGTGGGAAACACATCCCTCGAAAAAGTGTTGAAACAATAGCTTCCATGTTGTAAATATAGTCACATCCAAGGAGTAGATTGTAATCTAACAGTCTTGGGACTACCATCACGTTCAGGTGAACGGTTTTCCTTCATAAAGTTATCAGTAACTTAGGAAGGATCCCTAACGATCGATTGGTCCCTTTGTTAAATCCTGACAAATTCTGTGTGACAGGCATAAGTGGTGGCGAACCAAGCGCTTTCCAAGCAGTTGAGGAAAGTATATTCACTGATGCCCCTTCATCTATGATAGTGCCAGACACGATCATTTTGTAAACTTGTACTATGGTTTGGAATGGTACATTAGAAGGAAAGCGGGATCTTGCTAGTCGATTCCAATCAAAGGAAGTGACTAGACTACTTGGAGGGGGTACCGAATAAATGATTGAATTAACCCCTTGAGTAGTGGGAACTGGGGGATTCTCTTCCTGTTGTGAAGGAATGGGTGGATTGCCCCCAAGTTCATCGGACTCTGAAGTGATAATAAGAATTTGGACGATATCTTTCTCACTCTCTTCGAGAAGGGTATGATCTTCTGAAGGTAAAACTGGGTTGACTGCCATCTCGACTTGTTGACTTTGGTCCGGTATGGACTCAGAATATTCACTTTCAATTATAGGTGTTTCGACTGACAGTTGAGTTATGTGAGTCGGATTTTCAACTAGTAAAGGCCTTGGGGAGAGTTTCCTGTATCCAGATGGAAGTCGCTGCGGTGAAACAAGACGACTATGCAAGACTCTTTTGGCTTCATCCAAAAAAGGACAACGGGGAAGGGTATGGTCCCCTTCACATAACCTACATGGAATTTTGACCTTTCCTTTCTGTCCATGAACTTCACTATTGCTAGTTGATGGTGTGCTGCCAACATGATCACCAGAGGTTGATGACACCTGTTGGTGCGAACAGGGGGACCATTCTCTCAAGATCCTAGGAATGAATGGACATTCTCGATGAAAATGGTCTCCTCTATGAATTATGCATGGAGATCTGGGTTTGGAAAGTTTAGTGTGCAGATTTTCACCAGATCTTGCCTAGTTTCTCCCTTGCTGAATTGACTTCTTCTTCTTCTCCTTCCCTTTCTTCTTCTTCTGAGCCTCCCAGTTACTATCATCACTACTTTCACCAAGTGAAGAGGAAGAAGGGGAGGGAGAAATGAACGAAGAAGGAGGCGAAGGTTCAACTTCAGTATCAACTGGATGCTGGTTCGATTGCGGAGGAATCATGGTATTTTGAACCACAGAGGTTGAGAATAGCCATATACGGAGCACCAACATTTCCCCAAGAAGAAAATGGACTAGGATTCCCTTCAAAAGGGATTCCTTGATTGGTGGACTCCATTATCTCAACCTAAGATCAACGAAAGAACAGGGATGTTATTCCGAATTCAATAAATTTGAATGATGCTTTGACACAACTTCACTTTTTCAATTTTTAAGAGTCAAGAAAAAGCTAGAGATGACTCTAGTCCCCTTCGATTTTTAATGAGCCTGAAGTAATAAGTGCTCAGATGGACCTTTTCTTTTAAAGAGTCGAAAAGGAATGAAAGTGACTACCCTGGAAATCTAAACAAAGGGATTACCTAACCAATCACAAAACTGCAATATACACCTTGGTGATAAATTAAAGAGAAATTACCAAGGACTTATGTACAATAGTCAATCTTCCCGAATGCTGTGTTCAATACATTGCGATTGATAGGGCAGTAGACACGATTTCCTATGGATAAAGGATATAAGCCTATTGTGGTCTCCCAATATATACGCCATGGTACGGTGTTATAGACATTTTTAGGCAATTCAACCCCAATCATAAATGTCGATAAACTGAGGGCTCCTAAGTCCCTAAAAGTGTTGCTTCACTGCCTAAAGGAACAAGGTCAGCTGTTTACACCATCTCCCAGAAGTTCTCCACTGAAAACTGCTCATAAAAGGTCAAAACTGGACCTTACTGAAAGCCCAGTGCAGAGGGTGCGATGCATATCACCTTCCCAGTGTACAAGGTGTGATGCATACTGAATTGCTCCTCTGTAGGGTGCAATGGTAGAGAATGGACAAATGGCAGAGACAAAATGCGAGGTGGAAGATCATGGAATCTTCCAGAAGCTTCCCCTCAGACACTTGCCTCTCTGTTTTCGACCAGGGATGAGTAAGAGATCATCATTCTCCAAGTGGAAGTAGGAACTATCAGAGAGAGGACACTAATCAAGATCCCAGAAGATGACTC